>VUQJ01001248.1:0-13898 GCA_015108635.1 Andinoacara biseriatus
TATTCAAATGACTGCTGATCATCCAATTGGGAGCTGACTGATTGCCTGTCATGTGCTGACCTTTAGAAGTGCAATATAAATCCATGGATGTCTCAGCTGCAAGAGGAGCAACTGTCATTCTTGGCTCTTCCTGTACAGTGAATGTGAGCCGAGCCCTCCTCCATATCCCTCGTATTAAAACCTCACAATATGCCCAACAACTGCACAGCGGAGGACAGAGAATGCACGGTATGTGCTTACAGCATCACAACTCCTGTCTCCTTTCACATGGACTAATATGGCCAAGCCAAAAGGGGAAAGGACAATAAACACATACACCACATTACTACTGCTGGTACCATGTTTTCTATGTTTTCTTTCCTTTTTTTTTTACTTTCTTTTTTTTTTTGAAACAATTAATAAGGATTAAATTAGCTGGTGTGTTTTGCTTGTGGAATTGATATGGTTATGTGTGCATATTCTGGATTTTTATTATTTTTTTGTCAATGAATAACCTGGAATGTTGTGACATTTGCAACACAAGAAATACAAACAAATCTGAGTTGTGCTCTATATTTAGTCATCTTCAAGCAGGTGCTTGGCACTCCCACCAGAGGGCAATGGTCAGCTGCAGTTGGATTTTTTTTTTCTTCGTTTGTGCATTTACATAGTCTAGCTTTGCAGTGCTGAACCTTCAGTGTGAGCTTTCTATGTAGTTTTATTTTGTGTATAATCACCCCCCCCAGTGACTGTAATGGGCAGTGGGTTGCCATTTTGTGCAGTAAATCCACACTTTAATTTAGTGCTACTAATTTTTTAAAAGTCAGACTTGATTTTTATCTGGCTGGGTTTTTGACTAGATGTGTAAAGTCAATTTTAAAGCGCTGGTTATTTTCATGATAAATTAAAAGCTTGACTTGCCTGAACTGATGCAAAGACAATTATATTTTAAAACCTGCTTAATGCAAATTCTCCTTGACTTTCCATATAGTCTTTAAAACATCAAGTAGGCACTCTGCATTATAATTCATTTGATGTCAGCTTTACAAAGCCTGCCCTTGAAAAAATACAATCAATAATTTTTTCTTTGGCTTTATTGTTTTGTCTCAAGTTTGGCTGTGTTACAAGCTTGGCTTGTTGACTCTGCACAGCATTTATCTGATCTGACACAGTTTCATTAGGCATTAGTAATCATTTCCATAGCACACAACATTAGAGTACTCCTGTTTGTAAAACAGCAGATGAGGCTAATGCCGTCCTCCAGGGAGAAATTCAATATAATTCGTTAATTAAATGGAATAATTTAATTACAGTAACTAAGAAAGCATTCATCAATATAATTGTTTCTGGAGCCACCATTATAATTGAGGTTTAAGTGAAAACAAGTCCGTTTCTAATGTTGGTAATGTGCTGACATAGTTCTCTCACCCTCCATTTGTTCCTCTCTCTGATCTTCCACCATGCCATTTCTCCACAGTGTTTCTGTTTGATAGCCAGCCATACCACATCAGCAAGACCAAAACATTTATTACAGCCATTTAATTTAACCTCTCTACAGGCACGGACAAGAAGACAGAGATGATAGTACAGCCGCACTGAAAGACTCTCGCTGTTCAGCTTCTAATCTGATCCTCTCTGTTGCCCTTTCATAAAGACACCAGAGTATTACCCCGACTCCAAACATACCTCTGCCATTTAAACTGTCTTAGATTTCACCACAAAGACAGCCAAATAGAGTCCAATTCATTCTTCAGGGCCCAAATAATAAAACATAATTTTCGCCTAATCTGCCTAAAGAATGTCCTCTGTTTGAAGTTGACGGTGCTCTATCTTCTGGGAGGAATAATTGCCTTTTGAGTACAGCAGGAGAGGCCACTGAGGTAAGCCTGTCGAGGGGTCTGCACCTTACAGGTGTGCCCTTGGACAGACAACCTCCTCGTTGTTCTTGAGAGAGCGAGAGAGAAAGAAAGAGGGCAAAGCCAGACTGAAAGAATTCATCTGCCAGTTGAAACGTTACAGGGCGGCGGCAAAGCAGCACCGCTCTGCATTCTCATATCACTGTGTGGCCAAAGCGAAGCGAACAAAGAGACAGTGATCTCCAGTAATTCCTCCCGTCTGGTACAGCCGGCCACTTCTTGTCATTAAAGTTTTATCGTGTTGCTGGACTGCTTTGTGAAATTGACCTGGTTGTAATCTGTTTAATTTTGATGACTGCACAGTGACAAAGTTACTGACAGTTATTGTCTAGAAAATGTAAACGAAACTCCTCCTCATATAGTGCAGGCTTTGTGCGCTTCCACCGGCAAATTTCAGTCCATCCGTCTCGTTTGGCCGTAGCGATTCTGTGTAGCCATTGATTTTGAAGTTAAACATTAATTTCCCAATCATTTTGGTTGAAGTGCAGCTATTTATCAGTTATACGAGATAGTTATTTTGTAGCCATCTTTGTAAGACAAACTCAGTCTCTGCTTCATTTGTCAAACTTCTTCCTGGATTTTTAATGGGGCCTATTAATTGAGGAGAGAAATCTGTCCCTTTCTGAACATGGCACTGAAAGCTGCTGAACAGCTGTCCCAGCTCTGGAGAATCATATGGAAGAATGCATTATCGGCCTTGTTTGAATATTCCCTTAGATTTGGAATAATCAGGCAGCTATTCAGCAGTGAGATGGCCATGCACAGATGCCAAAGCACAGCTGAGGGAAGCACAATGGTGTAATGCCGCTGAAACACACACAAAACCAACGCCGTGGAAAATGTGAATAATGCAGGTGCGCTTTATTTCGGTACGGTGTGCTTATCATACATAACAGCAGGACACTTTCTTTCAGCCCTTTTATCTCCCCCTTTTTCCCTCTTTCGTCGTGCCTTGTTCAAGGTGATCCTAGCTTTGCATATGGCTGATTAATCTTATTGCACAGTAGCTAACATTGATCACAGAAATGATTAGAAATGCATTAGTCAGCAGACTGTTTGGAGTGGTTGGGTTTAAGTGCTAGTGCCAAGCCATTTTCCATAGGTGTCCATGTTTTTAATTTTGTTATATAGAATTTTGCAAATGGATGCATGCATGCGGCCCAAATACAGCATCAAAGCTTTAATGCCTACAGACATAATTTAATCTCCTAGATGGTAGGACTGATGGGCTGTGTAGAGAAGACATCCCTGCTAAATTCATTATGCTAAAAGTTGCTAGATCTCACTAGCTGATGAGAGAAACAGAGTAGCAGAGCGTATGTTTGCATTTTGGCTCTGCATTGTTGAAGAAGGCATTTCCTTTATCACTTTATTTTCTTCTTTTCTTTAAGATTAAAGAATTACGGGTACATTCTGAAAGTGCTCACATTTATTTATTGGACAAAACGGACTGACGCAACAGTCTGAGACGCCACTCAAATGGTACTTAATTTTGTGCAACTGCTTTAACTTCCTTAGGCTCTAATTTGATGTTTGTTTCAAATTTCTAATGTTTAGTTGTGTTTGTGTTGATGGAAGCAAATATCAAGCATCACATACACCACATATAATTAATATTTAAACCCTTACGCAGCCTTTATTACGCTGGTTCTGTGCAACTTTCGGAAAACATACAACAACAAACTCGGAGCATTTAAATGTGAAGTTTAAAAATAATAATAATAATAAATTGTGAGCGAGAGGCACTTTGGTCGCTCTCGCCATCTGTTTAGGATTCTTTGAACTGCTAGATGATGAAATGTCATCCAGTGGGTTTTGATGCATTTGGCTCTTTGCTCTTAGCCCACAGGATGTTTCTGTTTACCCCCACATTTGACTGGAAGCCGTACGTGCCGTAACAAAGTCACTGCACGTCTGATAGATGAGGTAGTATGTTTTCAGTAATCAGCTGCTCCTCTTTTCTTCATACTTTTCTTTTTCTGTCATTTGTTAAAAACTGTTTCACAAGTCTTTGCAGAACCTTGTTTTTTTTTTTTTGCAAACCCCTGCAGACCTTTTGTTTGTATTTTAGAGGCTCGTGAATGATTTAAAGCTTGCAGTGAGTCTGCTCTCACATGAACTTACTAAAATTAAAGCAGAGATTTGGAATTTTTATGTTGTGCCTGTTGCACTGAGCTAATGTGTGCGCGTGTGTGTGCGCGCGTGTGTTTTTAAACTGACACTGCCACCTAGTGAGTTTACAGCTTACAATAATCTTCAGTTTACAGTTTAACATGAGAAAGAACAAGCAAAATCCATTTGCTTTAAAACTGCGCTGTTCTTTAATCCCTTCAAAATAAAAGCTAAATGCTGAAGACCCTGCTTCTGTCTCACCATGTCCTTTTTTTAAAAGCCATTTGTCATTTTCCCCTGACCTCGCTGACAGCTCTTCCTCGTTCTCACCCATGGCTCAGATGCTGCCTTTAATCATTAAACAAAGTCTTTCTTCATCTACAACACTTCCTTCTTCTTCTTCTTATTTCAGGAACTCTGGAAGCTCAAATTCAACCTAAATGCCTTTTTACCTTTCACATTTACTGTGCTTTGGTATGCAAGGACACCCTCACCGAAACCCAAAGTGGAGCTGCACGAAGTTGGTTTTAAAGGTGATATGCAGAGAGATGAGATGACAAACATGGGGTAATTTTTGCAGGTGCAAATAAACTCGCTTCTAATAACTCGCAAAAACAGGGCGCAAAAGAAGAGAATTGACTGATATGAATTGAATGATAAATTGTCAGCGCGGCTTAAGCAAATTGGTTTGTACAATAAAATGGGCTCGATTACTTAGCAAAGGACACTGTTACAATTAACAAATAGCTTCCTTCCAGCAAGCCATAAGAGTCCCACCAAGACAACTCTTGCCACATGTTCAACACTCCCCATTAAAAACCTGGGGAAATTAATGAGCTTCCATTGGCACCCTCACAACAAAGGGATCTATAAAGCAGCCTTAATGTTCTCGGGGAAACTTTACTCTTCAGTAGTTCCCAATCAACCGGTAGCAGCAGATTTTGTTTTATTTCCCTTGTAACCTACAACAGGAGCTGAAAACGCTACTCACTGCAACTTTACATAAATGTTATCCTTGATTGAAATTGCTTACAGCTCACTCTTAATCAACAATTTGTCAATAATTAACCATGTTGAGTTGTGAAAAATGTAATAGTGTTCGCATGCACGGTATATTTTTAAGTAACAGCTGAGCAGTGTGCTTTAAAAAAAAAAAAAAAATCCATAAATCTGCAAAATGCTGCAGATTGTTGCAACATTCTTTTGTTATTCGCCCTTAGCTCTACCACCAGAATTACCTAAATTTATTAATTAATACCAAACGCACACACACACACACACACACGATGTAAATGAAGAACAAAACCTTCTCATGTAGCGAGCATTGATTTGTACTTTCTACCTGCTTGTACACAATTAAGAACACTTAGGAATCAAAGAGCGCAGAGGTTTGCAGAAAGGTATTAATTAGAACTTTATTTATGCAGATGCTTTGTAAATTTGCATAAAAAGCAATTCCACAGATGGGTTTATGGCAGTAATGACTGTTCCAGTCTGCAATAAAACATCTGCTTAATCACAACAGAGACAGTCAATGGCTGCTGTGAAAACAGGCTGTCCAAGTACATCTCAAAGAAAGTACTGAGGAGACGAGCTGCTGTGGACAGGTCAGGGGGAAAAAAAAATAGTAAAGCGATTTTGGAAAGGCAAAAAAAACCGTGAAAGTTAGTTAAAAGAGACACACTTCTCCCAAACATTTCCCGGTGCTGCTTTGAGTGCTCTGATGTTGAGAAAAACACCCTTATCGTGTTGGCAGAACAATCCACTTACTGTGTTTAAGAGAAGAGAGAATTTTGTTCCAAGTCAAGCCAAGTCTTTGTCTATGTGTGCCAACTATTTTGAAAATATTCCACTTTGTGTCTTTTTTAATCCATGAGAGCCACACACAGATACAAGCCTTTGCACAAACACACACACACACATCGCCGTGTGGCTACAAGGTCACTCCAAGTATTGATAAATCACCCAGCTGTGATTCCCTCCTGACAGCTCAAACTAACATCAAGCTGGATGGGGGAGAACAAAAGACCATCAAGCAGCCCTTTTCCTGACACTTTTATTCAATCACGGCCAGATTGCTTACGACAGCACCAGCAGCTGTTTCGTCTTCATCTTTCCCCATTTGATAAAGCGTGTCAAGTCATATTTCTGTAAGTACTTCACCTCACCCCATACTGTGCAGATCCACGGCGATTCGGCATATGCACATTCCACATGAGGGGATCGTCAAATGGGTCAGGGAGTAATGACACCCCTCTGAAGGTCGCAGCACACTGGCGTGGGGGGGTGGGAGCAGGTAGGTGGGTGGAGGGTGCGCGTGTAAGGGGGTGACGACAAAGCAACAAGCTGAAGGTCAAAGATAAGAACAGCCGCAGAGATATCTAAGATAGCCAGCAGAAATTAAACAATGAAGGAAAGGCAGTAGGGCTTTGATTGTGTGATTGTGTTTAAGAGAGAAGGGGGGGGGGTTGTTATTTTGGGATCACCATCCCATTTGGAGCTCTTCTGTTGACCTTTTTCCCTCATAGGATGGAGGATGGTGATAGGACAGAGAAATACTGCAGATGTCTATTGTTTGTTTTTGATCGGACATCAGGACAAACAGAAACGACATTTCCATTTAGCAACGGCCTTTCAGTGTTTACATTTAAATTGCCTTCACAGGCTCTGTTTGCTTGTGCAAGTTTCCAATAATAATTACAGGTGTTTCAGTTTATTGTAAGAAGGATGAGTGTCATATTTAAAAATAATGATATTCAACACCCACGGACCTTTAGCGGTTAGCACCGCCTTGAGGGTGACGGTTTTGGTTTCAGTGTCTCAAAAACAGTTTCACGTCTTCCCGCGCATCATGCTTTCATTCAGTCGTCGAAGGGTGGATGGTTACGTTATGGGACTGAGGCGCAGCAGTATTTATTTGCCTCCTTCTTTTCATCCAACACCACTAACAGTTTAAAATTGTGACTTGTGAATTTACGATCAAATGCCACCAAACTTACTATATTCACATTTATAAAGCTTTTGCTATGTTTAGTGTAAATTAGCAAACACGAGCATGCTAAAATGCTAACCAAAGATGGGGTTAAACATTTAATTTAAACATTAGCACGTTAGCATGTGCAGAGCTACATGCTACAGTAAAATAGAACAAGAGTGTACATTTGTTAATCAATCTGGATCAAACCTACTAGATCAACTTCCTAGGATACCTGGATTATCAGCATCCATCTAGCTTTTGGGAATTACTTTTATGACGTTCAATTCTCAAAACAAACAACAACATTACTTCTTCGTCACGTGTACTTTGCTTGTAAATACATTTTGTTGAACTTTTTAGTGCAATGGCACTTTAAGGTCACTGGACTTTGTTTTCATGTATATCCACAAACAAGTGTTAAAACAGTGACCCTAATTGTGCTTGTAATTAATTACTTCGTCTTATACAATGAATATGTAGCTTGCAAATAATAAGAGCAATAATATATACCTTTATTAATTCATTTGGTCTTTATGAACAGCCGTTTTTGCCATCTCACTATTATACAGTAATATAATGAAGATAAAAAGAATAAAATGATAAAGTAACACACGTGTCTGTGTTTTAAAAAATGGGCAACACAAACAAATGCTACAGGCCTGGCAAAAACTCCCATAATAACATTCTGAGCTTAAAAAGCAGAAATAAATATGTTTACAGTCTGGTACAAAAGATGGATAAATAGAAAAATTTCAACTGACCTTTAAGAATTTTTTGTAACTACATTCACCTGTTTTATCCAGTTCAGTGTAACAGAGGGGGTGGGCCCTATTCCAGCTATCATGGGGCCAGAGGCAGTACACCTGTGGCCAATTAAGAATCACTAGTTAATCTAACAATAATGTCTTTGGACTATTCAGACTGGGGGGGGCTGAGGAACCCACGCAGACACCGGAGAAAACGCAAACTCCACGGAAAAGGGTCCCAGCTGGCTGGTGGATTCGAATCCAGGACCTATTGCTGAGAGGTGACAGTGCTAACCAATGCACAACTCACTAATGCAAAAATAGAATTTTTTTATTTTTAATTTTATTAAGCACTTGCAGGTATTTTTATGTGTGCAATGCTCCCATACAGTCCATGAAAGCACCTTCCTAATCAAACTTGCTAGCTTTAGCCAATAACTTACTTTTGTGATGACATAAAAATGCTAATAAAAACTCTTAAAATAGAAACTTCACAAAACAATCTGCTTTATATGTAGCATACTGTACACCGATGATGGAGCTGGTTTTGCTAATTATTTAACTGTTGGTCTGCCGGCGCCCGCTCTGGCCCGGTTAGTTTTCAAATGCGAAACAGCATGCTTATCAAATTGCTCCACGTAAAGATTCAAAAGTCTGGGCCCAGGAAAGCATCTAGCATGTATCAAACCTGGATTATGCATCATTGCAGCAACATTAATATAATCTGAAAACTGTTTTACTGGGAAGATTCAGTAACGCAGCTGTTCAAAGCACTTCTACCAGCGCTTCTTCTGAGAATGCACTGCAACTTAAAAAGCATGCAAAGACAAAGTACTGCAAACGCAACACAAGTAAACAGACACAAACATTGCAAATACACGTAATGAAATCAATTACAAAAATGTGAATTTTAGCTCATCTTAAGAAAACCCACCAATGAGGCCAACGTCAACAAGCCACTGAGCTGGGTTTTCTGTCCACTGGAAAAGTTTTCATTACCATCTACTACTAGTTGTGGTAGTAGATTTATTGTATTTGTAATATGTCCATCTTTCTGCTTATATGCTTGTTTTGTTAAATTGACAAAGAAATGTCACACAATTGTCACACAATTCAACATTGTTGTTCTGAGAAGAATCAGATCTTCTAAGTCAGGTGCTACCTTGGCTCGTGCAAATGGCTGCTGGTTTTGTGGAGAAGGAGACGTGTAAATCAGGTGGAATGAGCGCATCAAAAATGGGACAGCTTACTCCACTCAGACTTGGCCTGATTCCCAGGAATGCAGTTAGCTAGCCCACAGTCACCGCCTATTCACGGTGGCACAGCTGCTGTGGACATATGTTTCCCACCAAAGAGGAGGACATCAACCAAGCACACCTTGAACAGGTGAGCAGATGAATGGCTTTCGGTCCTTTGACAGTCTGCCCTCGTCTTGTCGTTTTTCCCTTGCTCAACAAATAAGTTCCTCTTCGGCGTGGCTCGAACTTTTCCGTTCATTCATCCATGACAAACTGAGTGCATAAAATGTGACAGAAACAATATTGATTTTTATTGTGTGTTGGATGACACAGATCAGTAATTTTAAACATGAATGTTTTCAGCCGTACGGGGTGTTTCAGAAGGACAATGAACCTAAAGGAACGGAAATAAGGAATATTATTAGAAAAAGCGCGCACAAAGGCTTTTTTCCAACCTCTCAGCAAATGACCAAATGTGAGAGAAAAGATTACATTTATTCATAGCTGTCTTTCATCAAGAAGCTTAAAACCTAAACTTCAAATGTAACCCCAAATTATATGCATATTGAGCTGACCTCTTTCACCCTTTTTCTTAAAGCCATAGAGGAGCTGTGATATGCAAAAACCCACAGATCCTTCAGCTCATCATTTAGACGATTTCAGCACTTTTGGTTTTCCAGCCGTCCAAGGGTGATCACGTTAGTGGCTAATAGATAAAGAAGAAGCTCCTCCATTAGCATGGAGGTCATACGTGTAATGTCAGAATTCCCAAACCTCGCAGTCATTGCAGTCAGAGGGAAAAAAAAACAACGAGACTTGCGCCTAAAACTCACTCCGTGCATTGTAAAACACTGAATTGTGAAACAGAGAAAGTGCCAGATAAATGCAATCCATTCTCACATTATCCGTTGTTAGCTCTCATGCTTTTGTCACCCACCTCTACAGTGATGACCTATTAGCTTTAGTGAAGTGCTCTGAGGCCACGGAACCATGTGAAGGTTGCTCACCCATCCAACAGAGCCATTTACAGGCGAGAGACCCCAGAGCCGAGCTGCTGCAGCTCTCTAATGACTCTATCAGCTACACTGATGGGAGCAAATGGCACCCAGAGATTTAAACACATTCCCTGAGCGTGCATTACATTTTCTCTATGTATTTTCATTATTGTATTGTAATGGAGATGCATAAGTATGCATGTTAGGACATTGTAAAACATTTAACACTACACTACAACAATATCCATTATATTTTTCCAATATTTTTCTACTTAGACACACATAGCAGGTGCCGGTTTATACTGGAGAAAACGCAGTATCGTTCCAGTGCAATCTCAAGTTTCTAGTGTGTTTTTAAAGGATCAATTAGCTCTTTAACCTAAAGTATGACCTCAGTGTAATTATTGTTATTTCCAAGGGAAGCGGGGTTGATCTAGCACCTCAATCCAACAATTACAGGAAACTTTGTATAAGATAAAAACAGAATACAGTATGTGTTTCCCTTTGTGCGAGACACTGTGAAGTCACAGGAGTATTCATTAAGGCCTTTGTGTCCTGTTTGAAATAATGCCGTTAAAGGCTTTAGCTGTGGGCATCTCTCTGAAAGAGATATAATGATCCTCCAATTAGAGACAGAATCATGAGACCTGTTTATTAGTCCTAATTCATCTCTTCTTTGTGCTGAGCATATCAAATACCACAGAGGGAAAAAATAATCAACAATTTACCCACCATAATTACAAATCTATTAATAGTTTCACAACAATGACATTCGACGCTATTCACATCATTTTCGACTGTCACGAACAATACCGCAGCAGCGTCGATGTATCCATTAAAAACTGCATTTCTGCCTGCTCAGTGACATCTTGCATTTCAAAGATGACTCTGAGCCTCTTCAGATAAATTACAGTTTTTCATTAACAAGAATGGTTTGGGTATTATTAACTCTAAATGGAGTTTCAGACACCACTCTACATTTGCAGCTTATCATACAATAGCAGGCTTTTGTGGCTGTAGAGGGTTTTTCCATTAAGACGAAGAAGATGGGGGGGACAAACTGCAATGCATATTTGAGGGTTTTGTTCAAAGAATTAGAAACATGACAAATTAAGTTTATTTCTCGTAATACATTTGTAATTAAAACCATCTGCTAACTGACCGGCTTGACCTCATTTTTTTTACTTTTCATGTTAGCGCTACAGTGTTACAGCTAAACTTAACCCAGGGTCACACGGTGATGACATCAGCTACCTGCCACTATAGTGGTCTGTAGAAGTGCCAACTATTTATAAAGATGAAACTATCTAACCAGGTCATTTTGTCGAGTGGGGAAAACCAACTGAATTTATAATTCTGACAACTACAATTTTTTGTCAGACTTAAAGTTTGTGATTCTATCAGTCATAATGGTTAAAAAATGTAGCGATGTTTCCTATGACTTCTGTGATGGTAGATTGATCTTGATTAAATTCACAACTCTAAAATATCCAAAACACTGAAAAGTACTCAGTTACAGTAAAAGTCCTGCAATGATGGTATTACTAAAGTCCAAAAAATACAGGTACTCAATACAGGAGAATGGTCTCCTTATAATATTACTTTATTATCACTCATTTATGGGATTATTTTACTGTTGTACATGATCTGTTTGGAGCTCGCTTGCTACTTATAAGGCTTCAACTAATGATTATTTCCATTAATCTGTTGATTATATGCATTTGTTTACATTTTAAAGACTTTCTATGCTCCCTCCTGTACTCTCATGTTTGTTCTCCACCACTTGCTAACCTTGAAACGATTCCAAGAAATGACTGGAGCAGAGTACTGCACCAAGTTGAGTAAATTCTGCATATATATTTAAAATTGAAGTCAGAACACAACAGTAGTATATTGTATTAAACTCAAGGAACCACAAGTAAGAATCCAAATACATATGCAGCAATTTGGGCAGTGTTACTTAAACTAACCTAGTAAATATTTCTGGTGGTGAATACAGCTGAAATTGTATCTTCTCTATGGTCAATTATGATGGCTTGCATAAATCCAAATACATATGCAACTGTTTGATTAAATGGCGTTAGCCCTCGACGGGAAAGGGATTAAACGTTCTACTGTAGCTACGTAGCCGGGTTAACCATAAATATGTTAGCATTGGCTAATTCAAATAAAATAACCTGCTGCATCAGCAAACATGACATTTCTTTACAACCAGACTTCAAGCTTACAAAACGTGTCTCTTAGCAATAGAAAGGACCGATCGAGTTCCACGTTCATTTACTTTTGTTGCACTACATTTTCGATATGTTACTGAGTTTTTGGTATTTTGGCATCAGGTGTAGTTGTGGATACTAATGTGACAGTCTGATCATCAGCAAAGCGTCGACAACCAATATCAAGTGGATCCTCCCATCTGCAGAAGACAGTGAGGTTAACTGGGATTCCTCAACTATTAGCAGGGATTGTCTGGAATCACCAATGTTGCCTTTAACCAAACCACATACAGTATAATGGTTGAGTGGAGATTTAGGAATGCCCACTCTCAAACAGGGCAGGCAATATGTGTGTGCATCTACCATGTTACATACTGTACATACTGACCACAGACTGTATACAGTCCTAATAGTTACCGTAACATGAGCTAGGTCTGACCTTCAGGAAACAGGTTAGTTGTACCTTTCTGTCAGGGCGGCCTTGATGAAGGCCAAAAGCTGAAACATGTTGGGCTGATGGTAAAGTTGTTTTAGATTCTCTAAGAGTTGCTAAAATTTAACAATTTTGTTGTGACCATGTCAGAGTTGTGTTAATGCATCCTGGTAACTCATGATACTTTATTGTTTGTTTATATTTCCACTGCCAGAGGTGACACAATCTGGCTGTCAGCTTCACAATATCAGAATTTGGGGCTGAGGGAAGGTTTCTCAGCATGGAAGTTATAGAGGGTGATAACGGTCGGTGTCCTGCAGAGACGCCTGTTGAGCAGTTAATGGTAGTTTTGTCATTGCATTGGCATAGTAAAGGAACAGCCATGGTACAGTATTATGTTATTGGTAAATTTATTATAGCATTGTAATTATGACAGAAACCAAATTATCATGTTATTCTCTTATTACTCTAGTGATTTACAGCTTTTTATCCATAGTGGCTACTGATTTGGTCTGTGTTAACTGCTAACTTCATTTATATGCAGCTATTTCATTTTTCCTGCTGTTTTTCTTCTTTTTGTCTTTAGCATTACCTGGAGTGGAAATACTTGTGTTATTTGAATATGTAAAAAAATGCTTTTGAATAACTATTTTGAGCAAAAATATAGCAAATGCAAAGCTTACAGCAAATGTATACAAATTTGTGTGTAAAAGCACTTAATGTTTAGGATTTTCTGAGAAATTGGCTGCTTCTCCCTGTTTAGAAGCTGCTGCCAGTCTCAGCATTCCCCATCACTATGTTAAAGTAAGGCAGTGCTATCAGATAAAAGAAGGTCATACTTTAGTTTTCACCTATTGAAAGCAATTAAAATTACCACATTAAATGCACAGTAAGTGTTCACAAGTTAAGGGGTTAAAGAGATAGATGGAGCACCTCAAAACTTTGGTGTTACCACTGTAACTTTTCCTGAAGTTTGGAGAAATTATTTATCTGCTTCTGGTTATTTTTCATGGCTTATACTGTTGTGATGCACAGAATCTCATATGGAAGAAATACAGAGTATGTAAAATATCCGGCTGACTGATATCCAGATTGGTTAAGATAGGTTTTGTATGCCATGACTTCAATTCAAGCTTCTTACCATGTTTTAATTAATGTTTTAACACACGATGGCTGGAAAGAAAGTAAATACAGTAAAATTAAGGTTAATCATTCTTACTTCTTACATATTTTTTTTTGGTGGGGGGGGGGGGGGGGGGGGAAAAAAAAAAAAAGACACATAAAAAAAC
>VUQJ01001248.1:13918-30091 GCA_015108635.1 Andinoacara biseriatus
GAGAAAGAAACATGTGCTTTCCAGGCATCTAAGTGAGATACACTGAGGCCGTGCTGTCTTTTGGGACAGGGCAGCTCTACTTTGGACAAATTAATCTCCAGTAAAGATGACTTAGATCAACTTTGAAAAACAGTGAGATGAAAACCCATAAAATGATTACGAACGGCGGCCAGAATGACAAGTATTATCAACAAAAATTAATCAGGTGCATCTTTTCATGAACTCAATTAATAATGTGCAACAACGGGGTCTTTTTTCCCTGGAATGAAAATTAATTAGCAGGGGAAGGTCACTCGGAGATGCTGACATCACTCATCAGGCCGCTGTGGCAGTTCTAATTATTTGTCTTCCAGGCTTGGCTGATCAAAAATTATTGCCATACCTGAGCAACATTTAGAAAAAAAGCTTTGTTTAAAGCGCTTTTAATTAGACCTGCTATTTGATTAATGCAGTGTAAGCGCTCAGGATCGGCCCTCTTATCAGCATTTCTGACAAGTTTGCTGGGTATTGTTGTGTGAAAGACGTTTTACTGACGCTAAGCGACTGTTTAGTATCTAATTCGTTCACTTTAGTTGCAATTAAAAAGCTATTTACTGCGAGAACACTTGTTGATGTTAATATAGATGTTGTAAACTTTGACAAAGCACTCCGTATCAATACTTGAAATGTGGCATTAAGTGATAATATTAATAAACTAGAATTATGTGGATTAGATCAAAGAGTAGTTTCTAACCACCTGAAGTATCACACTCAGTCATTTTGTTGCTGCGAGCGGCGCAGTGATCACCCAGGTTGCTCCCTGCAGATCCATAGAGAGAGCAAGTGTAGCTCGAAGGTCCTGCAATTTATTGTGCTTCAGTCAGACATAATTAATATGAAAAGACAAAGGTCACACACAGCCAGCGTGATTACCTAACCCCTGTCTGATAACATATCTAGTCACCGCTGGCTCCCTCAGTCACGTACAGAGAGGACAACTGTTAGGAAAAACGCCTTCGCGAGTTCTTGCATTTTTGCACAGAGTTTTCCCGCGTTGTTATCGTGTTGACTCGACGTCTGAACTATCTTCAGCCCTTACTACATCAATTCACATTACCTGCAAATTAGCAAAGTTCTACTTTCAAGCTCTCAGTACATTTGATCCAAATAGACTCTAAATGCCATTTCTGTTCCTATTAACCTACGGATCGGTGTGGCAGATATTTTCATGAGGTTGCTGGGGAAAAAACATGAGGCTAATGGCTTGGTTGTGACAGCGCTATTCATGATGATTTATGATTCTGTGTTTAAGTTGATTACTCCACTGCTGACTCGGAATACTATTTCAATTAGTGCACTGAAGGTCACTCCACGAAATCCCTCCATAATCTATTCCTATTAACACTAATGCGCCGAGTATCCATATCTGTTCACCCTTGTTGATTCAAATCATCCCCACTCCTAACGGCCAGCTTGTTTACCAGTTTACTGGTTCGGACGTATCCTAGATGGTAATTTTCTATCCTCCGTGTATCATTAATGTCTTCAGTCTTGACACATGGCTAGGAGGGACATCTCAATAGAGCTTGGGTGCATTTTTATGGCTTTTATTATTTCTAATTTGTTTTACAGATCAAGTGATATTTATGCTGAATGAAATTGATCCTGAAAGCCCTATAGGCAAACATGGTAATATTGTGAGGCTAGAAAGCAACAACGTCCTATTACTTGTCATCATGAGAACCAAAATAGCCGCGGCGTGATCAAAATTTTAGAGGTCTAAATTAATTTTACATCACTTTCATTCATACTCCCACTCACCCATGCAGAGGAGGAAATTAGCTACCTGTATTTAATCTAATATGTTCCCACTGTAAGCGCTGGTGGACATGTTAGACTTAATCATTTCGCACTGAATCAAAATGATCACCAGACAGTGCTTAGCAATGAACAATGTATTAACTTTTAAAGACAAGGTCTCTGAGTTTACCTCCTGAAACAGCGACCTACTTTATATTACAGGATACGTTACAAATAGAGTGATTTAACTGGTCTGAGTGGAGCACAGACTTCTTTTTGCTTGGCAGCAAAAATATTTTCTACATCTTTAATAAATAGACAAAAAGCTGGGATTAAAAACGGTGAAAACTTTAAGGGCTCTTATCAGCCACGGCAGGCCTGTAGGCCCGAGGACAAGAAACATCCTTTTTTTTGTGTGAGAAAGGTGAAAGTGCTGACATTGTCACCACTTGATGGGACTCTATCTAAGGGATAGGTGAAAACACTTGGGCACAGTGACATCAATTTTCAAGATGATTTAACTCCAAGCTCCTGTGTTGGAGGAAAGAAACTTCAGAACCCTGATTTACCTCCGATGACAGCCACGCGGCCCCCGAAACAATGTTTCCAAGGCTACTAGCGAATGACGAGTGGTCACGTCTGTACAGCCGTCCCCATTGGTTTGATTTATGTGACCAGGATCCAATAAAAATGGCAATCAAATCAACCCAGCCACTTTACAGGTAGAGGGCTGTCTGATTGAGTTGTCGAAGGCATGGCTGAGGCTCAGAATGATTATGCTAGGAAACGGAGAGGGGTCCATCTCTTCGCACCCAACAAGGACACCATACATCTCCCCATGCAGCTTTCCTACTCCACTGTGAAATGTATCCAAAATAACTGCACACCTACTGCTTGCCTGCCTCCTCTCTCTGAAGGTTATTTGTCGTCTGAAGGACTCTCCCTGTCAGAGTATGATGAATACCATGTACACAGACAAGAGCAGCGTCAGGCCCAGGATTAGCTGGAAAACTCACTGATCTGTGAATAACCTAAAAAAGAGGAGCTGAAGATTAGCAATGATGCTTTTAGGAATGATCCATCAAACTCAACTACCTCAGTCACTCAAATGAATCATCTCACTTGATTCTTTAACCCAGGCGAAGTGCGAGTGACTGCCGCACTCCCCGCAGGTCACAGAGATCATTTTGAGGATGTTTATTAAATCAGTGCTATCAATTTTCTTACTGATCATCTTTTATCTGTCCTGTCCTTGGGGATGACTCAAGCACACAATGATGTTAAAGGTTGCGGTATTCTGCTTATGGCTTTCCCATTCAACCTCCACAGCTCTGCTGGCAGGATTGAATTAGAGGCAATGCTGCAACGTAAAAACCAGTACCTGAAATATTCCCCATATTTAGAGGGCCCGTCGCCTACATTAGCTCAGTTCTGTTAACAGTTACTGTACAAAGCAGAGCAAAAAAAAAAGAGAGCAAACAATAATCATGTGAACTATTTACCTTGGCTTTGAACTAATGACAACTTAGGCAGGCCTGTTTACCGTGCATGAGGAAGCACACATTCAGGAAGTAAATTGGATCAAAGTACAAGCAGCTGCTTAAGTACTTACTCGCTTCGATAAGCAGAGTGAAATCACCATCATTGTTGCATTAGAGTGACTTGCCTCAGTCACCGGCAGGAAAGCAGGCAGGAAGAGGAGAGGGGAGCTGATAGTACCAGCTCCATGTGTCATGAAGGAGCTGCTGGCTAACAGCCAGCGTGAAAGAGAACAATTGAACATCACTGTAGAGTCTTTTTGTGTTGGAAACACAATCACCTTGTCGGAGAACAGAAAGCATTGTGCAACAGGTACAAACACATCCTCTGGAACAATAGGTAAACATGTGGAATTTAAAAAAAAAAAAAGAGCCCATAGATTTCAAGATTTTTACTATGTTTTTCCTCTGTGATTGTGACCGTTTCATCAGTGTTATTTCATTAGCGGGGGGGAAATGGCCACCTTGAACTTTAAAATATATGTTAAGCTTTCATTATTTTCTTTTTAGGGCGGAGGTAGAGAGGTAAAAACAAAAATGCTCCAATCCAGGGCATCTGAAATGACATCATCTAAAGTTTCCACTGAACTCTGAAGACCTTTCCTCTCCAGCGATGAGGACACAAGGAAAGTTCAAGGATTGAGCAAGTCAGTTGGACTAACATGCCACAGAACAGGAAATAGCCATTCATTGATTTTGTGTGTGTCCAGAAAGATCAATTTTATTCTTCCTTTGTTTTCAGACTACAATGCACTAAAGCTCCTGCAGCAGCAGGATGTGTTTCGTACAAGCACGGCCCAAATGAAGCTATAAATCAAGTGTCGGAGCAGAAACACATAATGTCATCCCCCATAGACCACGCACAGTACAGTACCGCACCTCAAACTCCTTCGCTCTGCTTTCAATCCGTCTGTACAAACAGTCAGAGAATGAATGAATGAATGAATATGACTGCCAGAGTGAGTGCTAAAGTGGAGATCTGTTTCATTTTGGATATCAAGAAGTTAGTGGTAAGACTGTGTTTCTACATTCACTCCTTTATGATGGGAGTTGGTTCAACATCATTCTGTTGTTAGGCAGTTAGCTGATTAAGTGTGTGTGAATGTGTGCATAAGTGTGTGTGCATAAACTGACACTTTAATTGTATTGCACTCGTGCTATCTGGTGCCGGAGTTAACTCGTAAAAGTGACGTCTCAAGCAGATTCCCAGCATCTGCCTATTTAAGATTCATAGAAAAGACCATCCACCCCAATCAATATCTACTTGAGATTTAAGTTGCATTATGTGTCCCTTTCACCGGCATGATTTAAAACATCAGCACAAAGTATTCTTAATTTTATTGCCTGTCGTAAATTAAAATTAATGATGCTGACATCCACAATTAACAATGAAAAATGCAGATTCTTATAATTACTTTAGCAGTAATATTGTTTTCAGCCTGGGCTCAAGGTGCTCCTCACATGCTCCTCAACATTCAGTAAAACACAAAAAGACAGCTTCATTACATTTTATTTGCTATAGGAAACAAAAAAAAAGGGTCTAACAAAAATCCACAGCTCATTTGGGAATATCTCGCCATGCATAATTAAGCAAATTTGATTGGAATTAAGCATGACTTCTTTTGGTTGGGTTTTAATGAATGCAAATCAGGCATCTACATCCCTAAGATTAATTTCAGCCAATTAAAAAACAAAGCTTGTTGGAAAGTGTAAAAGTGTTCAAAGCAGGGCAGCAAAGCAGTTTCTCTCTCCCTCTCCCATACCCTCTCTCTCGCTCTCCTCATCTCATCTTCATAACTTGCACTCAGGAGAATCCCCCCACCCCCACCCCTCAACTTTGATCATTAGCATGAAGTTACAGGCAAACATTATGAATTCAAATGTGGCAGAAATGCACTGCCAAGATCTTCATGCCTTTTTTAATCTCAAAGTTTCACCCCTTAATAGTTTTTTTTTTTTTAACAGTGATTGTTTGAGTACTTAAGATTTTAACCCTTTAAAGTCTGAAGCATGAAATAATTGCCGTAAAATTCAAATGTTTTCGGAAATGTGTTTAGTGTGTTTATTGAACCTTCTGACATTTTCTTTTTAAAAACATTTAATTAAATATTAATTTGCATTTATGGGTTTTAATTTGTATCATATTCGCAACGTCTGACATTTTTTTTTCTTTTTGCACTTTATTGCTTAAAAATGTTTTGTGCAATTCATTCATGTTTCTCGAGGGGGAAAAAAAATCCCACTGATGATGTAGAAGTCTCAAATACTCACAAAAACTCATTTAATCAAATATGATACGCTAAGAGTTAAGGCCGTAACAGTTGACAGGAGGTTTAGGATTTGCATTTTTGAGAAAGTATACAAATACATGAACTTCACTCATACTCAGATGTGAATTTATTTCTCACATGTGACGCGAAGGCGCACTTTAAAGCATTAAATATGTCATCGTGCCGGCTCTTGACAGGAAAAAATATGATAATTATTCTGCATTAGTGTGCCCACAATAATGTTGGCAGAACCTAAAATCAACCTTTATCAGCGTTCAAGAGCATTCAATCCATCTGACTTAAGCACTCAGGAGAACTCATTGTGGCATTTTCCATGTGAAAGCACCATTGCACACCAGACCAGTGACAAATAACACAGCTCACACCAATAATAAATGCTAGTGTCAAGCAGTGTCTGTGGCTTAGGTAGGTGTTCCTCTCATTATGACAACCTCACACTACCCTTCATCCCAAATGTCTTCAAATTATTTTATTTTTTTTGCACCTACAACACCACCCAGTACATCCTGATTATTTAGATAGTTGCACGTAAACGGTAATGATCGAGTTAAAGCAGGCACCTTCGGGCTAATGCTAATCTGCCTGCACGTTGCTCGGAGAGAGGCGTGTACATTGATTTGATCTCTCACATCAAAAGACAAACAGTGGTGCAAGTCAGCACTTCCCCAGTCAATGTCATTCCTTGAAGTGATTCCCCCACACGTGCATCTTTATGGGCCTGGGGAGGAAGGGAGGGGAATAGAGAATTAGGCAATCAGATCTATTGGCATTTCTTTAAAGGAGATTCATGGTGAGAGGAAAGGGGAAAAGTGAGGAAAAGTGTTTCCCCATTCACCTGCAAGCCAGAGCCAGTTCTGAGAGGCTTGCCGTGTTTAGATTGCATTAATCCTTCTGTCTCTACCTGTTACAGAGCTTTCATTAATGTTGTCTTTTAACATCAAGTCTCCTGCAGAGTGGGGAATAAGTTGAGAGTGCTCAGAACTCTGCAGTAAGTTCAAAGCGCCACAAGAAACCCTTTATGTGTTCCCTTAATCATTCAAAAGCCCATCCTAGTATGCTACTTGTGTAGCTCCTCCATATGACGAGAAGAATTAATATTTGGCCTCTGATGCATTCTTTTTGAAAGAATAAAGGAATGTGAAGGAAAGCATTATCTATTCAAGGAGCGCAGGGAATACTCTGGCTGTGTCTCAGTTCTGTTGTAGCTGCTGCGTCTCATTTTATCTGTGGCAGATCACAGGGCTGCAGACTGGTACATTTCTGAGGGAGAATGGAGAGTGGGAAATTGTACTGTTTTATTAGAACCCTGTGGGAGAGTTTTGTAGAGGCAAGCATGTCATTGAGCCTATTTGCATCATGCCAGCAGTGAATAGATATCACAATATTGTGATACTTAGAATGTGATAGAAACACTCCCACTAAAGTGTGATGATTTTATTTTAGTAGTAAAAGCCCCCGGCGCAACGCCTCATGATATTCGTCCACGCTGAGGCTCCGGATTCATTGACTTTATATTTGGATCACGGCTTTAGTGTAGAAATATAAGCCCTAATAAGCATTATTTCACTTCCACGCTAATCATTCGTTCTTTCACTCTTTTGTATTTCGCGTCTGTTCGTCCTCCCCTGCGTTAATGTATTAACTCGGATGCCTCGGGCTTTTTATTTAATTCAGTAAAGCCTCATTGCTATAGAGCTGGCCTTATGCTTACTTTATGCACCAAGGACCACACATTCAAGTTCACTAGAGCAGACCTACGAGCCTTTTGAAACATTTGGACCGCGTTATTATGAAAGTTTAGTGTTCGTACATTTGTAACCGCAATTGCAACTCAGCCATCAGTGTAAAATTTGCTATTCTAAGTTTCCTGAATGCAGCGAGACAGAGAGAGGGGAAAATGTGTGTACCCTTTGTTTTCACACATAATAACACAACCGAAATTATTATTCAGGGGTTAAACCCAGTGAAAGGCTGCTTCAGTGCGCTTGTTTCAGACTGTCCTACTAAAAAGAAGAAGAAGAAAAAAAAAAAGCTAGAATAATTTGTATTAAGGCTTTAAACATGCTATGCATTCAGTGGGGGCTTTTTTTTAAGGCGTTTTGATTAATTTTCATTAAATTGCATTGAACTATTTCAAAAGAGGGTACTGTGGAGAAAAAAAAAGTGTCTGATAGGTGTAGGGCTAAATTGTAAGGAGTGAAGAGATGTTACTAAGAGATGGGAAGCCCAAGGGACAAGCAAGAGGACAATGCTGTCTCTTGGGAGAATTTTATGCTGCTGAAGTGAATTTGAATACATAAAGGAGAACTCGGGTAAGAAGAAAAAGGGGGGTACAACATAGCCTGTGTTCTCCCGGTCCCTTGTGTGGGAAAAGAGGCAGATTAGCCTATGTGTTTCTTTTTTTCCCATTCTCTGCCTGGTCTCAACTACTAATTTAGCATTTTTAGGTCTCCAATTGTGCCATGAGTATTTTAGCTCAAGAGCTGCATATTTAACCCCCAAGGACCATCTTTTTTTTTTTCTCAGATGTGTTGTTCCTTAGTGATAGTTAATTTATTTCTAATCAAGACTATATGCTTCTGCTAAGTAAATCTGCAAAAGGAATTATTGCACCAAACGAGCGGCACAGACTTCTATTAAATAAGTTACATATTTCTTCTTAGTTGGGGTTAGAGGTTGCTTATTATGAAGCCTTATTATACTGCACACAGCCTGACGATACAAACCAAAGTGGGATGTTTTCTGCGATTACTGCTGTAAAAACAAAACAAAACAAAACAAAAAAAAAAACACCAGACACCAGATTACACAATACACCAAGATTTAAAAAGGAATGCAATGTATTCATATCAACACGTTTCCCTGCTCAGCCAGGCAACGCCCCGCACATTCTCCCTTCTTAGTTTTCCTGTTTGGTCTGCCCTCTTTACTTTGCCCCTTATCTGAGCATCATTCATTCCTCCTCTGTGATCCTGCACTTGGCTGAAGTCTGCGTGGCTTGGCACCCACCCATTCTTCCTCTACGCTACTAAAGACACTGGTCGGCACTGTTCTTTGTTTTCAGCTAAAAGAAGGGGGACTGGAGTTTGTGAGGCCAGTAATTGTTACTATGCCGCAAACTCACCTGTTTGCATGAGAATTCAGGCCACTGGTCCTAGTTTATCGCTGAACCAGATCCAAACAGATAAGCAATAATCTGATTTCATGGTTATGTCATAAATTTTAGATTTCTCATCACAACTATCACACTTAGCCTGTGATAAATGTAATAAATAGAATATAACTCTGTTACCATCAAAATCAGGTGAATGAAATGTTTAATGTATTAATTTTTGGGGGTTCACGACCAGAAAATGTCATTTAACAGTAGTGCAGAAAGCATGAACTGGAATTCACTTCATTTCTTCTGATCCTGTAGAGGTCACTGTTGTGTGGCGCCTCTCTGTCAGACTGGGAAACCACCAGCAGCTGGAACACCTTCCTTCATGAAGTCTCCAGTAAGTGCTGTGACATTGAAAGAGATCAAGAGAACATAAGTAAGAGAAGGATTATAGAGTCAATTCTGTTTTCCGAGCCATAATGTCTACTACAAACAACGTGATTTTAAAAAGGAAAAACTTATTCGATGCCTAATCTGCACAGCGATGAGAAGTAATTATTTCTGGTGCCAGTATTAATCACGCTGTACCCGTAGTAAGTTAATTTGGACCAAATAAAGAACATTATGTACATATG
Organism: Andinoacara biseriatus; assembly: GCA_015108635.1. NCBI lineage: Eukaryota > Metazoa > Chordata > Actinopteri > Cichliformes > Cichlidae > Andinoacara > Andinoacara biseriatus. The sequence continues at coordinate 23,262 of VUQJ01001248.1, forward strand.
TCTGAAGGCATCTTAGAGTTGTAGGATTATTTCCTCTATGGAAGAAACACATTATGCTAATCACAAAATCCCAATATTTGTGTATCTGGGAGATGATTGTACTGAGCAATTATGTGCAGGATTTATTAGAGAGAACACAAATTAGATACTATGAATGAGTTCATCCCAAGCATTTGTATGTGCCATTTAACTCCGAAATCCATGTTTATTAAACTCCAATTGCACATATGAATCAACTCTTTGGCATTAATCATGAAGTACAAGGGCCCAGATGGTACAGTCTTAGCCAAGCTTGAATTAATACGAAAGGTTGAATCGCTGCTGCATCAAGCTTCTCTCAAGGACCTTTGAAGAATGACATGAATAATCATTGTTGCTGGATGCATAGTTTAAGTCGGCAGAACACAGTGACCTGCTGCAAACTGAGAGCTATTACAGGCTGCGGTGGTGCCCTGCCGAGGGTTTCTGATGTATTGTGTTTTGGATACTTAAAAGAAGAATGACTTCTTGAATTTACTCACAAAATAAAATGTTATTATTATTATGTCATACGCTGTAGTATGACTGGCCAACTCTGATCATCCATCTATCCATTTGCTTCCGCTTTTTCCTTTTCAGGGTCGCGGGGGGGCTGGAGCCCATCCCAGCTGGCATAGGGCGAGAGGCAGGGTACACCCTGGACAGGTCGCCAGCCTGTCGCAGGGCCAACATAGAAACACAGACAACCATTCACATTTATTCTCTCATGCACACCTATGGGCAATTTTGCTGTTGGACTGGAAGCAGCTTCTATTTGGCTCGACTTGTTTAGTGTAAGACGTATTGGTGTTTGTGTTAATGATACAATGGTTCAGTGTGAAAACTGCCCTTAATTTATGGGGTATTAGCTAAAGACGATTACATTAAAAAAAATATCTCTTCTCCATTACTATAAATGAAACTTTATGAAACTATGGAAATTGGTGGTAATTTTACAAAAACCTAATCGTTCAGTAGCTCAGAAATTAAGCATAGTTTAGCCTCGTGTTGAATTACACACAAAAGATGGTAAAGTATAATTTTTTATCTTTTTTTAAATATAAAATTGGCCGCAGTTGCCTGTTACTTACAAGATACTTAAAGTATTTAACCTTCCTGTCCTCTACATCATTCTTCAAACATTGGGTTTGTAGTTTAGCACCAGTAGGAGCTGGTTAGCATTTGATATACACTTCTTCATACTAAGAAGTTACACTGTAACTTTAGAGGAATTGCATATCAATCTAGGCCCCTATATGGTGTCATTATTCAGACAATTATTTCTGGTAGGTTCCGCACACTAAGGAGTACCATTTTTAAAGTTTCACAGTTTCTCACCTACAATGTACAATGCTGTAATTAATGAAATAAATCAGAAAATCAAGCCATTATAAATGCAGACGTGCTCAGGAGGATTTGCTAAAGTTTAACCAAAGTATCCGAATGGGGAAGAAAGGTAATGCAGGCGCCTTTGAGTGTGGTACGGTTGTTGGTGCCCTACAGGCAGCTTGAGTGTTTCTGAAACTGATGATCTACTGTTATTTTCATGTATGATCATCTCAGTGCATACTTCAAAAAAATGAAGAAAAAAAAAAAACATCCAGTCGGTTCTTTGGACAAAATCTCTTTAATGATAGCAGGCTAGGCTGGTTAAAGCCGATAGAGGCAACAGTAAAAATGTATGCAGACAAGCTTGTCTGAATGCACAACATGTCGAAGCTTAAAGCAGATGGGCCACAGCAGCACGAGACCGCACCGTGTGCCACTGCTGTCAGCTAAGGAAAGGTGAATGAGGCTATGGTGGGCACTGGCTCAACGAAACTGAATGAGATTGGACTGTAAAAGTGTTGTTGGTTTGATGAGCTGCAGTTTCTCTGTGGAGCCATCCTACCTTGTACCATCAATTCAGGTTGGTGGTGATGTAATGGTTTTTGGCACACTTTGAGCCTGTTAGTACCAACTGAACATCATTTATATGCCACAGCCTGCCTGAGAACTGTTCCTGACCACGTCCAGCCCTTTGTGACCACAATGCACCCATCTTCTGATGGCTATTTTCAGCAGGGCTCACTTCGCGCCAGGCTGTGTTCTTAACATGACAATGAGTTTGCTGTACTTAAATGGCCTCATTAGATCTCAATCTAGTAGGGCACCTTTGGGACTTGGTGGAAGAGGAGAAGCACGTCATGAAGGTGTCGCCCACAAATGTGCAGCAAGAATGTTTCTGGGACTTTTTTGAATCACAAAGAATTGAAGAAGTTCTTGAGGTAGCATCCTATATATATATATATATATATATATATATATATTGATGTTTGCTCTCTATATGAACATTCCTCCTCTGTTTGGCGCTATGCTTAATGTATTCCAACTTGGCTGATTCCCTGATTCCAAAGGACCTTGCATCTCATTTCTTGTCACTTGTCTCCCATATTCCTCAAGGTACAATTAGCATTTTGTTTGACGAAATGTTGAAAGGTTCATAGATTGATATTTGCAAAAATGTAGCAGGGTGTTTTTTTTCTTCCAAATGCAAATTATGACATTTATTAACGTTTATTACAGATACTCTGTTTATGGATTGTAAAACTCTGCATAGATTTAATGGGAATAAAGTAAAATTACAACGTTTAAACACAATCAGTGTGGCAAACCGGCAAGTGTGTAATTTAGTGTTGTGTGGCAATGAAATGTTTTACGGGCCTTGATTTATGTCCTGTGCATGGCATTTCTAATGAGAGAGACTAACATTGCAGTACGCCTGTGTTCCAGGAAACTACATTTACAGCAGATCTTTTTTCTCAAGAGTGTTTTTCCCCTGTGAAATAATGTCAGCACTTTCCCACCTTCAAAGTCCTTTTGTTTCCAGATCTATTAACAATTCTAATTGTACAGGAACACTTGTTAAGTAAGGCTGGTAAATAAAGCAGGAAACGCATTATTTCCTTTTAGTGCAGATTAAAGGTACAGCTATGCTGGGTTGAAGCACATTAATGAGGTTTTAAATAAAAATGCTGGCAGGGAATTTACACCGCTGACTGGTTTAACTGCAGTAAGCAGTTGATTTTCCTTGATGTTAAAGGGGAACATTATTTTACCCACTAATGAAAAATACATCTTTCCACTTTCCTATCTGTTAATTAACATGTTTGCGTTAAGGGATTTTCAAAAAGGGATACAATTGCTTCCAATCTGATTAAAGTAAGTGATACATAATAGAGAGGTTGTTTTCCTTGGGTCCTTCTGTTAATTGAATAGCTTTGTATGACTTGGAATGTTTTCCTCAGTCACAACAATTTGCTGGGACCTAGCTGCTCGGGATGCCCCTATCTTAATTACGGATCGCTTTCCAAATGTGGTTCAATTTCCTCAGCAGGACAGTTTCTGTTAACTGCTATTTTTAAGGCCAATAACAACGTCAAAGCTAAGGATGATTAAAGCAATTAAAGTTTCCCTTTGTTTTCCGAGCACAGCGAGATAGGCCTGCCTGTTTGTACAACATTTATTAAACATTTACTAAATGGAATTGAATCTGTCATCGATGAAGTTTTCCGGGACAATTACCTTTTAGCATGGCAAACACTGTTTCACTCAGCTAACGTCTCTCAGCTTATGGCTGTGATTAGCCATTTGATTTCATCAAGCCAAACGAAAAATCCTCCAGCAGAAAGAGAGCGAGCGAGAGAGAGACAGAGTGAGAGAGAGCGTGGTTTAAATATAATTTTACCATCGGAATTTCTCAATTAGCATACCACATTTTCTCCATTAGATAAACTGCCTTTAGAGAGCTGGCTGGTTTAATCTGTTTAATGTCCGTGTAAACTATAATCTCCTGATTCTAAAAAGAAATCCCTTAAGGACATAATTCGCATACACTCTTCATAAGACAGTTTTTGAAAGACATGATCGAGTGCGGCTTTTAAAGGGGGATTGAACGGCATGGGTTGTTATGCCTATCATGCTTTTCTTTTCTAAGGCACATGGGTTGTTCAAGTTGTAGTTTCACTTGCTTGAATTTAGCCAATCGCGAGTTGTTATGCATATACGAGCTTGTCCTTGCTCGAGTCTCACTAACACACAGTCTAGCTTCACATGAGATTGTTCCAATAACACACAGGTTTGGGTGATTACTCAGTCTTCAGCTCAGTCACTCTTTTATTATTGTGTAGTCTAGAGTCATACGTTACCTTAAGTAACTCCTTGTGAAAGATGGCAGCTGTTGTTCTCTGAAAGACAATTTGGAAGACATACCTCAGTGATGCAAACTTTGATCTCAGATTGAATTAAGGTAAGTACATCACTGCCAACCACAGCGACACAGAGTATATAGATATACAAATCAGGATTTGTTGTTATCCCACTGAACGATGAGCAGAGAGAAATCTGAGTGTTTACATGCATATCATTGCTTTCCATCATACACTGCAGGCTGTATGAATTAGGGCCTGCAAACACAGCCTCATTCTCCTTGCATCACGCCAAGAGTCACTCCATTGATTACCCTTCTCCGCTCCCAGGAAATGGCTCATGCATCTCGTGTACATTATAACAAATGTTCTCTTTGCATTACAATTGAATTGTGATTGTTATGTTCAATCAATGGGGAAAGGTCACGGGATCGCTCCTGCCAGCGCTTTAATGGAGAAGTCGATGAGGATTCATTTTAATCACTGCGACTGTGGCAGAATGAGCACAACACTGAGAGACTGTCAATGGGCCGGTAATTACCGCTGTTTATACAGGTTTCTGCTTTAGCAATTTAGATATCCACAAATCTCTCTGTTTCTTGCACCCCAGTTATATTGGAAGCTGCGTGGCATCAAATGAAGCACTGGAGGATGTGGGCCGTGACTACTCTAATTGTGGGACTATCGGTGAGGCTGACGCTTTGAAAATGAATTGAGCTCCATTTGCTCCTTTGAGCAGTTACATTACCAGAAAGCTATTATTCTGCATACTTTGCACGAGGGAGCATTTCTATTAGCTCGGCTGAGTGCAACAATTGTACGAAGAGGTCGAAGGCTGTGCATCTACAATACCTAAACTTGCAGCGCATGTTTGTCGAGGTTCAGTCTGCAAACACCTTATACCGAATTATCTTATTTCGTGTTGTCAGTGCTCCTGAAGAAAATTGCTGAAGTAGTTGAGTACTGCAAAAAAAATACGGCCGACTTGCCAAACGGGACGTTTTATCCTTCTTTTGTGACTCTTTTAGAACTTTGATCACTTTGGTTAACACAGTGTGCTCAAGATTATTCTATTATATGTTGACTTCAGCTTCACTTTATACATAAAAGGGAGGTCAGAGCTCATTAGTTGAAAAGTTTGCAGATTTCTTTGCTGTGTCTGACAAACAGTGCAAGAACCAAAAAGATCAAATTTAGTGACATAAAACGAACAAACAAAAAGTAGAAAATGCTACTAGAAGACTTTTGCGTGAAAAATGTAGTAATACCTTATTTGCACTCCACTGACTGGTTAATCAATGAGCCATTGTAGGTCAAAGGATCATATTTTGCATTGTGAACAAAAAATAAGGGCTTCTGAGCAGAACGTCACAGAAACCGTCTCTAAACACTCAACAGCCCAACACTGCCTGTGAAAGTCCACTCTTTTTACGTGGACAGCGCAGAAAATTATCACTCATCCTCCACCATCAGAAGGTGCTCTCTGACATCCCTCTTCACCCCAAGTGGCATGTTTGCGTTGGCTGGTGTCTAAGGATAGATGGGGTCAAGGCAGTGTAACCTTGGTGAAACAAATATTCATGATCAATAAGAGCTTTATTCCAAGCATCTAAATGATTCTTATGTCTGAGGCTGCTTTTCTTCCCCTTATTTGCCCATGTGGAAAAGCACTTTGAAGATTTATGCAGACTGGGTAAAAGGACATTTTAAAAGACTACACAGTATCACTGCTTTCAAATGTCATGTAATCATAGGTTAGGGGAGAGTGCTGGGCACAGAGAGCTAAGTGATGTTACAGATAATGAATTGCCTCTGAAATATAATACATCGTAAGTATGATTCTTTGTTCCCAGCTCTGTACACCAACTCTGTACAATTAAAGTTATTTATCTTTCTCGTTTTTTTAAGTTCATCAATTATATTGTGATACACTTAATGTCCATAAGAGGATGATGTATGATTGGTCTAATTATTTCTTATTCACCATGCTTTCTAAAGCATATCAATTTTGTTAATACCATGTAATTAAAACACGTCAGCGCGCTACAAGTTGCTGGCTGTATTAATGACTATGAAAATTATTTTAATTAAATAGCCAATTATAGAAAAATCCTAACCATGAGAATTGACATTTAAATGAATTCAATTTAAATTGCTTTTCAACATTGTTTTATCAAAGCTTTATGGGGTGAATAAATTATTACATCAAACAATATACTGTGTCATTGATCATACACAAGTCCTGTCCCATATCCATACATTTTCAAACACTTTCCTGATGCCATTCATCATGGCGGGGGGGGAGGAGTGATTACATTTTGACACAGTCATTTGTTTACCGCAATCTCATCCACATGTACAGTACCTCTGCGTACTTTTAGGAACACTGTGTTAACTGTTTATGTTACTTCGTTAACCAAATCCTAGGCCACAGAGAACTCCATTCATGGGACTAATCTGAAACTGTTTTTCCAAGCTGCCACTACTTAGGTCAGCTGTGCCTGACAAAAAATATGAGACACACTTTTGTCACAAGTAAACTTTTTTTTTTTTTTTTTTTTAAAATTTGTTTTAAAAAATTTTTTTTTTTTTCTCAACTTTTTTTTTTTTTTGGCCAATTTAAAT
>VUQJ01001253.1:0-14618 GCA_015108635.1 Andinoacara biseriatus
TTCTACTGCTAGAACTACTGCAATAAATATACTTTTAATTCAATCATAATCGTCATAGACTGCCGTGAAACAGTTCCATACTGGATGATAAAATCAGACATGATAACTGTTTTACCATATTTCTTATCTAATAATGCACCAAAAAAATTCCACTTTGAATTTTTGGAACCCCCACAGACCAGTGTGCGCGTTTACATATACTGTGAATGTGCCACAGTATTAGCTGTAGGGTTCTCAGCGGTGTCTGCGCTACTAAAGCGGAGCCGAGCTCTCCGTCTGTTTTTATGAGGCAATAAATTAGATCCAATCTCTGCTTATAGGTGTTTTTATTGTCTGTTAGTCCAACGGAGATGTAAAGGGAAGTGCGGCCATTATTTATGGGAGCCTGATTTATGTCCCAAGTTTTATGTGGCTCTCAGCCCTCCGAGCACGCGGGTGCAGAAAGGGAGCGCGAGAGAGGGAGAGAGTGCGGGGTTAGTGATCACGTGAGAGAGCTAAGGCGCAGGGCTAGGGGCTTTTTTTAGTCATAAACACACAGCTGACACATAGCTAGCTGAGTTCCTTGCAAAAGGAGAGATGCGCAGATACAAAAGAAAACTTGAAAGAGAAAAGAAGTTGTAGGAGCTTCAGTCTGGGGAACAATTAAGCATGACAACAGTCAGAAATCAAAATATTAAAGTGTCCAAGGGCGGATCTGTTCAAAGTGCATGGGAACAGGCAAGAACATTTTCACAGAAATATGCACATAGCATGCACACCTCCAAGCATCTGCTGGACAACATCACTGTTCAGAGCATCATAAATTGCTCAGTGTCCACTCACTAGATTTCAGTATTTTTTAGCAGACATGCACTGAGCCAGCATTTTCTCAAGACTCTTCAGCAGTCTGGGACTTCAGTGGCTGATATTTGTCTGTTGGGTCACACAAGTTCTGCAGTAGCTAAAAGTTCAGATTAGTTTGGATGAAATCACATCAGAAGATTTCTTTGTTACCCTGGAAAAAAGGGTGAGTAAACAAGACCAAAATTAAAAGGAATGAAAAAAGAATATTAGTATTGAGTTTTGATACTTAATATTGATAAACACTGATACACAAGAAGAGGAGCTGCTGTAAAGCAAAATAAATCAAACTCTTTAGGCCGCAGAACACTTTTTGTTTGCAATAAAAAACACTAAAAGTGAACGTTTCCTTCAGCAGCAGTGACAGTGATCACTGAAGCCAAACTGCCAGAGGAGAGCTCATCCTGTCATTCAACTCTTTAGCTAAATAACAAGGAACAATAAATCTGTATTATTGCAGGCTCTCTACTTTACAATATAAAGCGCCTTCAGGCAAGTGTTGTGATTTGGCGCTGTACAAATAAAACTGAACTGTATTGAAATGAATAGCCCTGCAGTTGCAAAAGCAAAACAAACAAACAAAAAAACAGAGATTAGTCCAGTTTAACAGACGACTGGCAGCTTAAACTCTGAAATCAGATACTACAGCTTATATTTCAGGTTTTGTAGAGATAGTTTTTCTGTTTGATGATGCCGCCTGATGGCCGTGATTGATGCATTTTTCTATTCTAGCAGTGGCTTCGGATAATAAAGCCTTTCATCTGTCTAGTTCGTACAGCACAGAGAAGCAGTCGGAAGGTTTCCTGAAATTTAAAGGTGTTTTCTTTTGATTTCTGACATGCTACATGTGGCTTTGGATTCAGATTGCATGGCTGGGAAAGTTTTCTGACAGTTATGCTTTAGCCTCAGGCGCTGACCCCATATTCAGTATTGAGTCAGCTCGTCTCGGACCCAGAGACAAGCCGTTTGAAAGAAGTCACGGCCACGCGTGATTCCAGAGCAGCATTTGTTTCCATATTTGTCATCTCAAAGTCGAATGCAGACCAAATAGTTTAACTTTTTGATACTATTATACAGTTTAGATGCAAAAAAATTCTCTTACAGTACTGAAATTTACATATTTATATTAGTTTTAGAGTTTTATTTTTACTTATTGGGGAGTATAGTTATGTATATTTGTTTAATTTATTAACTGGTACTTGATTTCTTGCAAGTATGGAACACTTTCAGAATGCAAGTGAAAGACCGATGGGATGTTTTAGCCTCTAATTCATACTGATTAGGATTATAAACGATCTCACAAAAGCAGCTGTTAACAGGTCATCGGACACCTGGTCAGTTGCAGTTCCCAGTGTTAATAAGAGCAGCTAACTGTGCTGTGTGTGGGACAGCGGATGCTCCACAGTCTGAAATCACTGCCCCATACACACACAGTGACATCTATGCAGGAGTGCCCTTAACCAAGTACCAAAATTGAGGCCAGTCACAATAGCATTTATGCCTTTATCTGTTATAAAAGCAGCTAAATAAAGGTTGCATGAATATGTTTCTTAGAGCTAATAATCAATAATCTACATGATTCTATAACCTGTAAGTTTAACTTTGTTGCAAGTCTCCTGTACCCGATTTGCACATTTTCATTTCATTTTCATTTTTGTCCATTTTCATACTTTTTTCAACCAAAGGGAGTCCAGCAGTTCTTTACCATGATAATCAGTACAAGAGAAGCTGGCAGATTCTCAGCTGACACTAATGCTGCCCTTTTTTAGTTGTTTCTTTTTGTTTTTTAAGTTTTGGGATGATGACATTTCAGTCGTTCTTTTTAACTAAAACAGCATGAATCAAGTTTACACTTCTGCCATTCTTAAAAAACTGAGGCTAGCTCTGAATAACATAACATTTTATTAAAGAATTGTTCGACAGACAACTCTCCCAACAGTGAAAGAAAAAGGAGCTACAAAGGACAAAAGAAGAACTTGTTTTTATCTCCAAAAAGACTTGTTCTTTTTTCCAGCTAATAGTTAGTCTATATTTTCCCACTATGCATGGGTGGTTCACCAATCCCCACACCTGCCTTTTCCCCTGTACAAGCCAAGACATTTATGTACAAGGGTCAATATAGGAACATAAAAACTACTCATTTTCTTCTAAAATACAAGAACTAAAAAAATGTAACTTTAGTACAATGGACAAGAAGAAACAATGTTTTTTTTCTTTCATAACAGGTAAATACTAAAAAAGTACAGTATTTTTTCTCGATATAAATACATGAAGGATAAATAATAGTAATACAAAACAGAAAGTCTTTTTTTTTTAAAACTGGCTATAACAAATAAATATTTATATATGAATGTTCACTTGAACACACATTGGCAAAAGACGCTTTGATTGGAGGGCCTTTCGTCTTCAAAATAAGATTTTTTTTAATTATTATTATTATTTACCTTTAACCATCAAAATGTAAACTCTAAGTGCAACAATGATGCCCAGATGTGACAAGCTTTTGTGTAAAAAAAACTTTTAAAGACAAAATGAGGGCTTTACTTCCTGAACGTCAGCGAGTTTAGAGAGGATTGAGCACGCGCTGCCTGTGTGGGTTCCACACTGTAAAGGCTCAGCGTGTGCTGTCCCAAAATCAACTCCCTGATGGTTCGAGCAAAGAAACCCAGTGGTTTTAAAAATGTGTTTTACACAGCAGCTCTAATTCCTGGGACATGCATTTCTTGTTCAAATATATACCCTGTATCCATGTTAAAAGTCAAGATATGTAATAACAAAACAACACAGGAGAAAAGGTGGACTCTTACGCACTGGTGTCCGCTACTGTAAGTGAACCATTCCAAAGTGATAAAGAGAGAGAAAGAGAGAGCAATGATATACCTCAACATAAATAAATAATATTCTCTGCTCTTTCGCATTTACCCTGTGTCAATAATGTGCTAAAATAAGGAGTTTAAAATGTCTCTTCCATGTCCTCTCATGTGTTTGTTTGAAGGTGTCAACAGCTGGCGTACCCTGGCTATGGAGGTGTGTTCATGAAACATTGCTAGCTTAGCATTGCTGTGTGTGCATGAAGGTATGATTACCTAAAGTAGCTTAGCACAGATGTGTGTCTATGGGAGCTACTTTAGCTTTTGAGCACGTAGCTTCTTAAACCCTGATGGGTGCGATGTCTGTGTGGTGATAGATGTGTGTGTGTAGTTGGGAAGGGGTGGGGGGGTTAGTCTGTGGGGAATTGTGGGAAATTTTGCCTCCTTCTTCAGAAGCCATGTGCTACTGCCACTGACAGGAGACAGTGGGCTAGTAAAGACCAGGTCTGAGATGGGTATACAGCAGGAGGCAGAAAGAGACAGCAAAGGGAAGACCGTCAAGTGGTTTTTGCAGAGGAAGATGAGTGCTGCCAGCTCCAGATATATATTTCTCCTCTCCATTTCTCTCTGTCTCTCTCCCCAGCTGAAAGAGAGACAGAGCCCCCACATAGCTCAGCATAGCTGACAATAACGTGTGTTGTCTGGAGGGGGAGAGAACTCAGCACCATAAATCTAACCACCTTGTTAACTGGCCATTAAAATCTCAACTATTTCTTATACAAGGGGAAGAGCTGTGTGTATATGTGTGCCTTAGAAAGTATCAAAGTATAATTTTAGACTAAATACTAGCTCTACGTGCTAGCTGAACTACTACCGCAATTAGCCTACACACACCCACACGGGTGCACACACACACACACACGCGCGCACACACACACACACACACTACCCCACTTTCTACTGGATCAAACTAAAAATGGAACCCCAAATATAGCTCTCCGTGTCTTACAGAGTAACTGTATGGGAAAGCATTAGAAATCCATGGGGCACAGCTTTCTCAGTCTACTTATTTTAATAGTGCTGCAGTTGTTTGCTAAGTGCCTTAAAGGCAACTATTTCTTTAGGTTTCTTTATGCTGTTTTGGACACATTTTCTTAATTTTCTCTGTGTGAACATGTTGGTTTGCATTTGAGTTTTCAGTCTAACAAGTAGTGGCTATACAAGGGTGCTTACAGCTGATCCTGCCGTATCATGCAGCTGCCAATGTGTCTCCGCACCAGTGCCACAAGACAAGTTTCCTGATATGCATTGTCTGTAGCAACAAGGGGTGGAGACTGACTGTACACCTGACCTCTCCGATAGTGCAAACAGTGCAACTCACTATCTGAGGGTTCATGTCCAAATTGTAAACATTTTGAAAATGACTACAGCGCTAAAATAAAAGATAAATGTTTGATAAGGTATGATAAGGTAAGTTGAAGTCAGATTTCGGATGGTAAATGCTTTAAACTTTGTGTGGTGTAATTTCTTGTATGTGCATGTAAAGGTTGAGTAGTAGAGACTAAGTTAGAGTTTAGTAAGTCTGAATGTACATTTATAATAGACTGCTGTTGTTTCCCACACACTTAAACTGCAGCTTTGCCTTTTATCAAGTTATTTGGCAGCATGAAAGGTTTGGGTCCATTTTTGATACTTGATACTGCTGCCTTTTTTTTTTTAATTAAATTACCTGCTCTTTCAAGGTAGCACTGAAAGGTCTAGTCCTAATCAGATTTAGTGGAGCTCTTTATGAAGGCAGTGAAAACAGGGCAGAGGCGGAATATTACCCGACGCTGGCTGTTCCCCTTTGTGACTGCGGAGCACAGGATAAACCACCGGACGGTCCCTGTCTGTCTTGTTTTGCCTCTCATGCTATCTCATGCTATCCTATTGTAGCAGTAGTGCCCTATGTGTAAGTCTGTTAGTGAGTCGTGACTCGTTCTCTGTGGTCTTCACTATTGCGTACGTTGTCATTTTGTTCCAAACCTGCTACAGGTGAGTGAGCTTGGGTGCTTCCTGGATTCTGCCCTGAGTCGAGGTGTGGTGCGCCGACAGTTCGGTGTATGTCGGGTGTGTAGGTGGGTCACAGGGACCCGGGGGGCCCCCTCCACCCACGTGGTGCTGGTTGGTGGCCGACATGGGCCCTGCGCCATTGTAGTCCATGGTTTGGTGGTGGGGTGGCGTGGGGCCAAGGTGGTTAAGCCCATACATGGAGGGCCCCGAGCCAGGCATGGGTTCCACGTAGTTGGCACCCCCCACATAAACTGGACTGGCCTGCATGTTGGTGGGTGTCCCATAGCCAGCACTATTTGCTTGCACTAAGCTGTGGTGGGGATGGGGGTCACCATAGTCCTGGTCTGGGGTGCCATACTTTTGCTGTGGGGGGCAGCCCTTCATAGGGACATTCGAATAGGCAGTGGACATGGAGTAAGACACTCCCTGGTGGGGCTTTCCAAAGGATGGTGGAGATGGGGCGTCATAGCCTGTGCTGCCTCCTCCACCTCCCATTGGGTGCATCGAATTGAGAAAGCTGGCAGAAGACTGCAGGGGCAGAGGAGGAGAGCCCGTCGGTGACGGCCCTCCAGAGCTGGAGCTCAGGCCCTTGTTCTTCTGGTCCTTCTTGTACTTCATGCGTCGGTTCTGGAACCAGATCTTGATCTGACGTTCTGACAGGTTGAGCAGGTTGGCCATTTCCACGCGTCGTGGCCGGCACAGGTACCGGTTGAAGTGGAACTCCTTTTCCAGCTCAACCAGTTGGGCACTGGTGTACGCCGTACGAGCCCTCTTAGATGATGCCGACGACCCACCAGTAGGACTCTTCTCCCCGCTGCTGCCGCTCTCAGCTCCTCCAGATGCTGACAAGAGAACAGAAAGGGAAAGTGAAAAAAACATGAGAGCACAGCCACACCCAGAAAATTAGGAGTGGAAGAAATAGACAGAAAGGGAGGAAAACCAAAGACATTAAAAAAAGATGAAATCATAAGAAAAAGATAAAAGCTGATCCAATGAAAATGAAGAGCTCAAGAAAGGTAGAGAGAATATAACATAATCAGGCTGCATGCTGAAGGAAATTAAAAGCATTCAGGTTCTTAATAAACCCGAGGGGGGTCTAGCAGGCCAACTGAATCCCTTGATATTAGTTGTCAACACTTCATAACAGTGCCAGTTATTAAGCTGTGGAGGCCCCAGTGCTGGCCGAGAGCAGCTAAATTGCATCTCGGCTGGAACGACAAACCCCCCACAGCAACACCAGCTGCAGCACAAGGACTTGTGAGCAGGAACTGAGGTTGACCTGCACTCACTTCAATTTGTTTCCCAAGAAAAGTCAAACTTCTCATCTCATTTATGTCATCATAACACTGAAATCTAATAGGACTAGAAAGCTGTTTAGTGACACAGGAAGGAACACGTTCAGTTGATGACGATGATGCCGAGCACTGAAAGAAGCGACCTTTCTACTTCAACATATCTGATCTGGATTCCACGGTTCATTGGAGAGTCTCATGACTGCTAAGCTTTGGTCATCTGCTACCTACTGGCTTGTTCTTAGTCGTAAGTGAATGCTGGCAATACATGTGAACATATGCAAATGGCAGAATTTAATTGCTCTAAAAAGACAACCACATTAGTCATTAGTCAAATGATTCAAAGAGAAGTGTAATTTTTGCAAATTGGAGCTTCCAGCATCCAGCTTCTATTTTATCTTGACCTTATTAAAGTTATAGATGATAGGTTTAACATAAAAAAGGCCCAAAGCCTCTTCCACACAGGCAGGTACTTTACTAACAAAAGAGAATGTAAAAAAAATAAATAAAAAAAATCCAAAATAAGTGTCAAAAATCAAACTGAGATTATTTAAACGTGGGTTTTATCTGTGTTGTTCCTGCCATTTGATTCAAACTGTATTGACACCGTATGCAAAGAAATTAAAGTTGCCAATTAATTCAGATCAACTGTTTCGGTCTGTGTCAGATTAATGTGGCAAAACTGCAGTTTTTGTCTGGATTGGTAATAATTTTGCTGTTTACTGTCTTTGTCTTTCACAATTAAAACAAATTTGGGAGTTTTTTTTTTTAAATCCCGGGAATTATATTTGTCGATCCGGTGTCATAAGAGTGCTATAAAAGCCTTAGCTATTAAAATAATATAATATAGTTTGAGTCTGAAGTTAGTTTGTTCTAAGGCCTGTAAGTGTAAATGCAGCTCAGAAAGTTCCATACAGCAAAGAAACTCCTGAACTCCTGCAGCTGCAGCACTCAGCAGCTAAAGAAAGGTAAATGAAAACAGTAACATGGGATAATTTGATCGCTCAGAGGTGGAATTTTTTTTCTGTCTTGAGTTTTAGACTACATCGAGCAGCTGCACTGAACAACAGTCCCTCTGTCATCATGTGCACATGCAGAGTAGCAGCCTGATACTAATATGTTGGTATGTGCATGTTTGCAGTGCTTTCGCATGAATAATAGCTGATGCAGTACAATTCAGAGAAAGAACTGAGATCCTATCACTCAGTATATTTTCTTTGTTATATTATTTGTATAGGCAGAGATGGAAAGATGAGAGCAGTGAGTACTGTAGAGCAATGACGCTCTCTAAATGATTGTTTCAAATTCTCATTGATAAACAGTCTAATCTCCTTTCAGCTCTTTGTCCGGTCAGCTGAAAGGATTTTGTATATGAATATCGCACTCATATTCATTTTTTCTCAATGATAACCACCAAATGAAATAACATATCTGTCTGCCTCAATGACTGTGTTCTTTGCCCGTTATCAGGCATGCTGATGATATTCAAATTTATCATCCACTTGCTAATATCTTCCATTTCAAATGTCTGTTCGTCATTCTCTCACTCTCTCCCTGAAAATCTATTAATCTGTTATCATACATGACATTTAAATTCTTCCTGTTTATATCTTTCTACTTACAGTGGCTTTCCAATGAGCAAAAATGGGGAGAAAGGAGAAAGGCGAGCAATTGGAAAGCATGGAGAGGAGGAGGGAAAAGAATGAAGGGAGGTATAAGCTATTGGCTGCAGGTACGTGGCAGATGGTTGGCACCTGTTAAGCTGTATTTGATAAGACGATAATCTCAAGAGTCTGCCATGAAAGTTTACGTAAGCAGCTCAGCTATTATTATTTTCTACGATGTTCTGGTTCCATCAAATATGAAGGAGTATACCTATTTCTTCCTACACACGTTTTTTTCTTAGTTTCAGGTGACATGCGGTGACAATTGTTGTTATGGTACTGTGTCAGAGTATCCATCAACCCTGTACAGCATTGCCACATGTAGTACATCAACCATGTAGTACCTTTAGTAACCTACATGCTTGTTAAAAGGCTCTGTACACCATGGCAGTACACGGTCTCATAGCAGTTTGTGAAATACTCAAATACTTGGTTGCCAGAGAGATGCATTTCCTCTGATGAGCCTCATCAACATAATGTACTGCAAAGATAAAATATACTTCATAGATATAGTTTCAAAATCATGCTGACTGTAACACAATTTGTATCCTGTACATGAACAGACTGATTTTTCATGACTTTCACAATCTGAGAGCAGATGAGAAACGACTCCAGAAAATCACTGCAAATCCCTTCCAACCAGCACCATGTTCTTTCAACACTTCTCATTTTCAATTTTTTATGCAAAACAAAATACAATTAATTTGTTTAATGATCTTTAAAGGTATTGTTTGGGGTATTTCTTTTCCACTTTAAACAGAACCAGGCCAGCTGTTTCCTCCTGCTTCCAGTGTTTATGCTAAACTAAGGGCCATGCTTCACCCTAACACTATAACATCCACACATTTCATTTTTACACACTACAGCGCATGAATTTTCCTTTTCTGATAGAAGTATACATGTCTTCCTCCCTTTTAATATAATTTTACTGAGCACTCCTCTTGTTTTTTTGTTTGTTTGTTTGTTTGTTTGTTTTTGTTTTAATATTGGCCAGTCAGTCATCCTGCTGGTATGCTTTAATCACTGAAGCGAAAAGTGTCAAGGCGGAGCTTGTTTTCCATTTAGTTTAGCTATTACAGCTTTATGACAATGTACTTTCTTAGAGAAGTGTATAAATGATTTAGTAAACTCAGTTCACCAGCTACATTATTGACTAACAAAAATACCTAGGACCCCAGCAAACTGATTGACCAGGTACAGAGAGCCAATACACAGTCTGGCTAACAGCCCACTGTTACGTTCCTGTCTCAGCTAGTGCCTGTGGGAACCTGTTTTGCCATAAGAGCCTAAGAAACCTTAGAAATCCTTCGGAGATCTGATGCTGGGAAGAGGATGTTGATAAGAGAGGTGAGGAAAGAGGGATGTGGGATGATAGGAACAAAGATGCTAATGAGGAAGGAAAATGAAGGAGGAAAGAAAGGAGAGGGGGAGCCGGGGAAAGCAATAATGAGAGATACAAAGGGGGAGACTGTGTTGTTGCTGCGGTGCTCTGTGGGGGAAATCAAAGCAAAGACAGACAGACAGACAGAAACAGGTGTAATCTAACACACCATTGCCAGAGTTGTTGCTGGGTGAACAGTTTTTCTGCTTGGTTGCCTGACGACACTCTTTCATCCAGGGAAAGATCTGCTTGGCCAGGGTTGGGTTGGGCGGCAGTGATGAGGAGGAGGACGATGTGGAGGACGATGTGGAGGAGGAAGAAGTAGATGACTTATTGGGGCCTGATTTAGAGAGTGAGGAGGCTCCAGCACTGCCACCCGGCTGCTGAGCCCCAGTATTACCGTTGCTGGGGTTGGGGGGCAGTGGAGGGGACACCTGGGAGCCAGGGTGGTGCTCAGGTGGCAGGCTCGGCCGCATGCAGCTGCCATTCAGCTCCTTGGTCTTGGCTAGCTGCTGCTGCTGGTGGCCGCCATTACTGCCCAGTGACTGTAAAGAGCAGGCAGAGCGCTGGTATGAATCCACATCCAGATGGGTAGCCGACTGGAAGGCCGGCTGGTGGTGGGACACTGGGACCGGGGCATCATAGCCCCCAAAGCCGTTGGCGGCTGCTCCTGCTGCCACTGCCGACCCCTGCACTGGGTAGGATGAGTAGCCACCAAAAAGTGTTGAGGAGTTGTCGTAGTATGTTGTCTTCTGCATTTCTGTGAGAAGGGGCGGCGTCTTCTTGTGCTCCGGTCCTTACTGAGAGCCACTGCCGGAAGACCATTTGGTACCGGGTGTCACGTGACGGTGTCTCTCCAATGGTCCCCTGCAACCTGACCTAAAAGGTTAGGGAGAGACAGAAAAAAATAAATGAGAGAGATAAATCCATCTTCCTTGAATGAAAGGCGCCATGACGTGAATAGAAACCACTGCTTTTCTTTCCACAGCCCCCTTTACCCTCCCCCTCCCTCCTGAGCCCAGTGCACAGCCTGCAGATGCTCTTGTGAGCCCAGTGCACAGCCTCTCTTGTACCCATGCACACCCACACACACACACACACACACACAAGTCAATTATTCATGTTAAATTTTCAACTTAAATAGTAATTAACTGTAGTTTTTATTACTGTTATAGTTTATTATTATCAATTTGCAGCATAGTATGTAGTTGTAGATTATTAGCTATTATTATATTATAAATTTCACTAATTATTTTCAGGTTTTAATACAAAGATGATAACATGCTTTCAGGCTAAATAAAAAACAAACAGAATAACAAAAAAAAATCATAATAATGAAACATAATTTTATGTTGGATTTTTCTTCATACATACATTAATACATACACATTTATGACGTATTTATTATTTGTTGATGTTTTCCTAATAAAGCATTACCCCAACATGTGTGCTGTTATTCGGGCTGAACGTGACATTTTGTTGTGCAATGGCGGCAGTGGACACGGCTCATATCTATTTTCCTGTGTGACTGATGTAGGTAGTCTATTTCTGTCAACCTCTGCTTTCCGCGTGTGATTTACTGCGTTCTGTCTGCTGTTACCTCACTCGTCTCCACTCACAGGAATCCAGCCAGAAAGGATCTTTGCTGCTGTAGCATGTTTTTGTTTCACCATAGAGTTTTTCTTCCAGGAAATTTGTGAAAGTTATGAATTTCATGGTAATAAATTGAATATATACGGAGATGCTAAAAAAAAACATCAAAGAAAAAAACAAACAAAACAAATAAAAAAACAAACAAAATAAAACAGTTACTCTGGTTACTAGTGGGACGTCTCTAAAACAGGGAAGGTAGGATAGAATGAAAATCTCCATGTAGAACTTTTATATATTTACTTAGTATTGTTTTATTTATTTAATACTGTGGGCCAAACGGTAAATTTAAATAAATTTTAAATTGCAATTACTATAATTTACTATACAAAAAAGACACGAAAAAAAAAGATCCCGGGAGAAGCTTCACGAGTCAGTAATCCATTAGGGTCGAGCGGTCAGAGTGCTCTATCATGGCCCCTTTAGGGAAAAAGAGAGGAAGAAAAAAACAGCAGGGTTAGCGTCCACAGACTCTATCTTGCGCTCGCCGGTGTGGGCCCGTGGCCGCAAAAGGCCGGCTTGACAGACGTGAGAGCGCCTGGCATTCATTTCGTCTGTGAAGATAAAGTGAGGAGGTGAAGCAGCTCTGCCATCGCGCACAAACTGAGCAGCGCGCACTCCAGCTACGTCCACAAGTACGCTTTCCAAGTTACCAATATTTCAGCCTGGTTCCCGGATCAATATGGCAACAACGACTCACTCAGACATTATGAAGCCATCAGTTTTGTTTAATAGTGTTATTATGTCGAAGCTACTTGTGCATTTGGTTCTCTTATCGTCGGCCTCGTTTAGAAGAAGTATAGAAAAAAAAAATCACAACGAAAACAATTAAGTAAAGCGCGCAGAATGGCAGCTATCAGGCCAAGCTTCATAAAAGCTGCACCGAAAATAAACTGAAGGGACTGAATGTATCGAAGGTTACTTCGGTTCTTACACATATGGACGTATATAAAGCACAGGCCTGAATGATATATATTGACATAAATCGGAGGTACTCGTTAAAAAGAATAAATTAGAGATGGTAATGCTCTCAACGTGATAACAACGAAAGTCATAAAATTTGTTTTATTCGTGTACCAGTAAAACAAATAAATTTCACTTGTGTTACTAATAACTTTATAGGCAGGTAAAACGAAAATAATGTAATCCCCTTTTTAACATTTTTTTTTAATTATTCACGTTTTTTTTTCCTGAAGATTACACAGTCCAGCCTTTCTCCAGCTCTCAGCACGTCACACATGTCAGCCATTTATCTTTCTGGTAGACAAGCTGGAATCCTAATTATTTACTCTGAGGAATAGTCCCAACGAAAGGGAGAGAGAGAGAGGGAGGCCGTGGCAGTGAGTGTAGGAGGAATATGTTATTAAATCATATTGCTGTTTCGCCATTAAACGGGACACGTAATGTCTCTGCCCCTGGCTTGTAGTGCTGCAGCTTAATACAATCACCAACTTTACTAGACGCCTGCCTGAATAATCCACTTACAGTGACAGAGAAACAGCCACCCAAACAAAAACAACAGAGAGAGGGAGAGAGGATGGGCGGGGGGGGTAGAGGGGTGGTGGTGGTGGTGGTGGGGAGGGGGCGGGTCGGCCTTGGTGTCCAGTGTCTGTGTTTTATCCTGGGATATAAAATTACAAATGGCGTCTGCCATGAAGAGCTATGCAGGCAGGGAGACAGAGAGAATGCATTAACTTGGACAATCCACGTATTCTTTATCCCATTAACAGACACAGAGAGAGCGGCCAATTACATGCAGCCGAGACTAGAAACAATAAAGGACTGGCCTTATCTGAGCTATTGTTGCTATGTTCACGCTCCCAGTTTAGACTGAAATCACTAAAAGTGGGAAGCCTTCATGTGGGATTAAAATTACACGAGCTAAATATTTTAGGATGAATTAAAATACATGTCACATACGCACAGGATAATAAAACAGGAGCCTGTGCGGAGAGAAAAAAAAATAGAAACGAGGAAAGTGCATCAACCATAACGGAAAAACAGCCGGCCATCGCTCCTAAATATAATTTAGGTGAGGAAGAGGCGTGGAAAGAGTAGGGGAAGAGATGAGGACGAAAAAAAGCAGAAGAGAAAAGGACAGAGATGGACGGTTGAAAGAAGAAGGGGGGCTGCTTGTGGCGGGTAGCTACAGCAGTTTAAAGCATTGTGAACTCTTCTTGAACCGGGATTGAAGTCATACAGGCCATAAATCACTGAGCGAGCCACTCCGCGTCCACAAACTGCACAGCGAGCAAACACACTATGCATTTCTGGCTTGTTGTTTGCGCTCTCGCATTGCCGGCCGGCCTGCTTGCCTGCCGATGATGTTCCTTACCTGGCTTAGCACCGGTGATCCCAGTCCAGTCCGGCACGGACCCAGCAACACCGCATCATAGATTAGTCCTCGCGCACGTTCAATGGATAATCAATAATAATAACAGACAATTAAATAACGAGTCCGCTCGTTTTGTCGTCTGTTTTGCTCTCCTCTTCCTCCTCCTCCTCCTCTCCTCTCCTCTCTCCGCAAACCCCGCTGCTTCTCCGGTGCTGTCTCGAGACTAGCACGGCAGCTCGCGACCACCACCACAACAACACCTCCTGGAGCCCCAGCAGCGGCAGACCGGGCTCCGCGAACAGGACACCTTGTGGCATGAACGGCTGGCGGATGAGCGAGTCGGAGGGTTCCGAGACGATCGGCGGGGGCTCGGTGTGGCAGCAGAATTAACAGACGGGCTCGGTGTAGGCTACAGGCAGGCTAGTTAGGGCACGAGCTGAACAAGCTTACCGGGGAGCCTGCCTGCCTGCGCCCCCCCCCCCCCCCACCCCCCCCCCCCCCCCCCCCCCCCCCCCCCCCCCCCCCCCCCCCCCTCTCGCCCCCCGGGGGGGGGGGGGGGGGGGGGGGGGGAGGGGGGAGAAAAAAAAAACCAAA
>VUQJ01001253.1:53763-69163 GCA_015108635.1 Andinoacara biseriatus
CCCTCGTTTGTTGTTTTTTTTTTTTTTGTCTTTTTTTTTTTTGGGGGGGGGGGGGGGGGGGTGACACATGCTGTGGAGGGTGGATAGCACCACCATAATGGTAGGCTCCTCTAAGACGATTGGACTATGATGCAAATCACCCAGCCCGAATAAATTATATACAATAACCAGTATTGGATATTGAAATCCCATTTCGATAGCTCAAGTTGAGCCTGTTTGCCCTCATCATCTAGCTGTTTTTAAACAGGACACAAACAGCGAGAGGTAGCTCACACTGAGAAACCAATGACTCTCCAACATTATGCTGCGTTTCTACTAGTATCTACTCACAGCAACTCGACTCAACTAGGCACAGTTTGTAGGGTTTGTTCAGGAAGTCTCCAAGCTAATGGACCCATTGAGTTGTATGACTCCTGCCTGCATTGCTATATCAACTTCACCCATAAAACCGTGTCGAGTCGAGTGGTGTCGTGCTGAGTAGGTACTAGCGGAAACGCGGAATTACAGAGTAGCAACTTGTCCGTCACACTGTAGGCCTGTCTTTAAGAACAGCTTGCTTTATCCTCCTTTTTTGACTCTGGGGATCCTAATTTATAAAATGACCATCATGTTATCTTAATACAGCTTATAACTAGACCACAAACCCATCATCATTTACTGAGGACACCGTTCAAGGAAGCCAAAGCATAATTTTCCCATAGACACCTCCTGCCGGCCATTAGAAAGAATGCAGCTTTGAGGCAATTTTGCATCAGCTTCACTTTTTAAACCCTGGAAGTTATGTCCATCTTTTATATACAGACTATGGTCTCATGGAACCTACCACTGATGCAAAAACATCTTAACTTGACAAAGCATAAAGCTTTGTCAAGCCTTTTTATAAAGAGTGGGTGTCACATGGTGACACTCTAGTGCTGAACTTGCCAATGGCAGAACATCTGGTGTCAGTCTTCAACCTATTGCCAGCGGGAGAGGAGAGGACACTGTTTTTTTTGTTTTTTTACAATTGTAAAGCCGACAATTTACATGCAGTTGCATTTTTTTAAAATATACTTTTTTCTTCAAATCTGATCTTTGAGCAATCAATGTATTATTTTAGCGCTGACTGTTCACTGTATGACACATCCTCTTGTTAAAGAAAACTCACTGATTGGCTCTAACGAAGGGCTGATTCAGTGCATTCTGCTTGTAAACAACCTGTTTCTTACACAGTTTCCCATCAGTATACTGGGAAGCACTAGTCAGCAGAGTGTCTGAAACCTAAAACTTCTGCCTGCTTTACAAAATAGTGGCATGGGACCAATCCATCGAGGCTGGACACATGATGTGGGCTTATTGGTTAAACACAAATTGAATCAAACCAATCTTCAAAGTGTATGATCCCTCCTCTGCTGGTTGGAATATTTTGGAATCTTCAAGGCAAGCAGAGAATAAAATCTTATATTCTGGCTCGAACAAGCAGCTTCCTCGAGCCAACTGTGGCTTCATCACCAGCATGTGAGCTGAGCTGCAGTTAGCCGTCCCAGTAACCAACAGCCTGAAACTGCTGTGCTCAACATTGGTAGATAAACACCCTATGATCCCCTTCTCTGGAGTCCATGAGTGTGTGAATGCAAAAATGCACGTGTTTGTGTGGAACACTGTGGCATGTTCCCTCAGTGTGTTTACCAATCTCAAAGCTAACGGAGCAAGTGCTTCCACAAAGGGCTGCCAAAACACAGAAGACAGCTAATAAAAGATGGCATTCATTCTAACCCAGTACTTATTCACATGCCTGTGCACAGCAAAATGTCAAGCCACCCTCTCAGTTATGGTCCGAGAGAAACACAAAAACAAGCCCGTTATTTTTGCAACAATGGACACAGCTCAGATATTTTAATAAACTACAAGATGAAAACACCAAAAGCAAACAACAGCTATTATTGATGGATTCAATACATAAATGCACACACTGGCAAAATACAGTAATGGAAAAACATTTAACTCGGGGTAATTATATGCTGGAGAAACAAATGAGCACAGTTCCAGGAAAACAGTTCATTTCCACCTTGCATTGGTACTGAATAATCAACGTAGTCCATTAGCGTGCTTCAGAAACACTATGCACACATTCCTAGCATGGGAAATGCATGTAATGGGATATTATAACGTCTCGCCAAACTAAAGACTAAGCACTTTCTCTATTCAAAGTCCTTGCTTGAGAGCACAAGATTCAATTAGTGAATTTCAATGCAGAGTGGTGGAAGCACCACTTGCTATTCAGACTTCATATCAGTCAGCTAGCCTCAATATCTGTCCTTCCTCTTATTGCATACACAATGACAAAGCTTGCAATTGTGGTGACTGAATACTTGCCTCAGTACTGTGTGCCTGTGCTGTAGATAAAAGACAGACTTTATGGCCATTGCTATCTTGATTTTCTGGAGCTAGAAGTTACCGTATTTAGATGAGAGGGTGGCTTGTAAGTTGGCAAACTTGGTTAGCAATAAACTGTATGGGTGCGATGCGCAACCATAGATACCTGCTAATCAGTGCTAAGTAACATATACATATAATACTAGAATTACACTCTCCAAAACTGGAGCAATGACTTTTTGGATGTGCTGTTCCACACAGCAAGCCATAATATTTTATCAGTTAATTATATTTTTTTTAAAAAACAAAACAACAACAGGTCCACCTCAGTGACTTGCAGTAGAGGAAGTTAGGTCTTGCAGACAGTTACCCCTGCAGCTGCCTGTGTCAGAACAAAAGTCTGACACAGGCAAAAAGTGGCCACATATCTAACTCTAAACCTTAGCAAAATCCAAACACATGATTAAAAAAAATCATTGAGACAGTTGTTATGAAGGCAGAAATTAGAACTACAGACCAAAACAGATTTTTATATCAGGCTGTAAAATGTATTTTTTTCTGTGTTTCTGAACATGAGAACTGCCTCAAGTGGCCATTTAAAGAACTGCAGTTTTTGCCACTTCTGCATTGGGTTCATTTTTTCAGACCTGAAGGTTCCTGCTTGATGTAAATGCATATATCCCATTAACTAGACAGTATAATAGGTGGTCTGTGGAATGCCTGCTGTGTTTCAATCAGTGCACTGGATAGCAGAAGTCCTGACCTGGTATCAGCTCATCAAGTTAAATAATTTTGATTTTTGAGAGCACCCACTATGTCTGTCTCTCCCTCTCCAATCAACATCTTGGAGTGTGCTGTGTCCCTACTTGTCCCTCCATAATACTTTATTCAGTAGCAAGGCTTAGCCTGCCAACAAAAAAACAAATGACATTTCTTTGCAGGAACTTGAGAGCATCCCCATATTCGGAGAAATCAACTGCTGAGAAGCACTTCCAGAGACAAGAATGTGGAGACAGAAGAAAAGCTGACAATGTGGAATGATGAGCTCTGTTTCACATCAAACACTAATTATTCTTGTTTAATGCAAAGCAAAGTAGTCACAATTCTTGATGTTCTTGTAATTCTTGTAATGAAGTAACGTGCACACTCATATCGTTACCTTCTGTTCTTCTCTCTTCTTCTCTCATACTTTAAACTTAAAAAAAATACACTCCAGTGCAATTACCTTGTCCATGCTGTGAGAAAGATGCTGCTAGAAGCAATAATGTCACTTTGCATTTCATTAGTGCACTGCATACCGCCAGCACAGCATATTTATGCACTGAAGAGATGCTGTCAATTAGCACT
The DNA here is from genome assembly GCA_015108635.1 of Andinoacara biseriatus. Classification (NCBI taxonomy): domain Eukaryota; kingdom Metazoa; phylum Chordata; class Actinopteri; order Cichliformes; family Cichlidae; genus Andinoacara; species Andinoacara biseriatus. The sequence continues at coordinate 57,466 of VUQJ01001253.1, forward strand.
AAAATGTAATATCACATTATTATTTGAGGTAAATTGTGATTAATGATGCATTGCACAGAATGGGGAATGTGCTGTTTACAGTACCTGAGGGACGCTGGTGTTATAACCCAAGCAGTTTTTCTTTAAGTCAAGAAACTACAATCAGGCACTATCAAAGTTTAATTTACAAATACAACTTTTCTGCATCATGTTTGAGGTTATGCCTCATGCATTCCCAAAATATTGTGTAAAGTATTTACACTACAAGTAATAAATCAGTTTAACAAAGCAAATTCATCTGTATGACCTCCAATAAAGTATATTTTCACAGGATTCTATGTAGTCCTGTGAAAGCCTAAGTGCCTCCTTCTTGCTTCCATAGGAATTAAGAGGGTAACCAGCAGTCAGGTGCTGCTAATCAAATGAACTTAACTAACTGATCATCAGAAAGTGTGGCCACTGCCATAAAAGCAGACGTTTTGGCAGTTTATTGGTCTGGAGCATTCAGATGTGTGCTGACACAATGCCACAATCTTCCCAGGAGTTGACACCCCAGCTAATTTACCCCAAGGTCAGACCGTGCAATACTCAGAGAAATTGCAAAACACCCAAGAGGTGCATCTCAGACTCTGCAGACCTCAGATAACATCTTAAATATTAAAGTTTGTGACAGTGCAATTAGGAAAAAAGAAAAAGAAAAGAAAAAAAACCCCACAATGGCAGCAAGGTTAGGTTTGCAAAGTTGCATCTGAACAAACCACAAGGCAAGACAGAACAAAAGCCCCTGGACAGAAGAGACCAAAGTGGAGATACCTGGAGATAATGAAACCGTACCGTGTTTAAAGAAAACAAAACACGGCGTATCAGCACAAACACCTCATACGAACTGTCAACCACGGTGGTGGAGGAGTGATGACGGGGGCTTGTTTTGCAGCCACAGGATGTGCTTAGCTTTACAAAAGGCCTGCATAGACTCTTACAGAAACCTTCCTTTTCACATGACTGTATAGTGAAATAAAATTTTGAGTTCAAACAGAGCTGAACACAGCTCAGCTGTGTGTACAGCTTGCACCCAAACAATGAGCTGGTTGCTGAGGGGCACAGAACAAGATCATGACCCCTTAAAATGTCAGTCCCTTCAGCATTCCTATTGCAATGGCCAATACCTCTTTTCCTGACTGGTCCCTTTTAGACAGAATGCCACAAGCAGGCAGCTGGGACTACAGACTGAAGCACTTCCAAAGCAGGAACTTGACTTTTGTTGATTTGAAGAAGAAGCCAAATAAAGGGGGAGTGGGGGGCACTCAGCATACTGTGGATATAAATAACACTTAGCAATCTATGTCAGGTATATTAGACTTGTAGAGAGGGTTTCAAGCATAGGAGCAAGGATATATACAAAGTAGGTATATAAAAATGCTTGCTATTTGATGATGAATCTTCTGATGCCACGTGAGATAAGTGAAGCCAGCTGGTGTTTCCTATTTGAGTTTGTGCTGAGGGAGAGTGTCCTCTGTGTTAAACACAAAGACATTTGTGCTTGCTTTCACTATTCTCACCAGCTCAAAGACCTGCACGTCTTTGAGTAGTCTCAGTCGTTGAGGATCTCTTCAGTAAATACAATAATTGATAAGCTTGTCATCAACTACAGGTCAACAGTTATCACAACTATACTCTTACTGTGCATATTTGTCTATGGCCAGGACATATATATGGTAGTTTTTAATGGTGTGACTTTTTAATTCACTTTCTGAATTTCAGAAATGAGACACACAAGGCCACACGTAGCTCAGCAAAGAGGCTATACTGTACTTCAAATTATCTTGTTAATCTGATCATTTCCATTATTTCATCTTGATACCACAAGAAACCAGGAGAGCAACACATTGTAATAAATGTCCTCAACAAGCTCTGTGAAAATGTCCTGTTGCGCTGACACCAAGATGTTAGAGACAAATTTATGTCACAGTCTATGCTGACTTTAGAGACTGGACCTAGTCCAGCATGACCCACCGATGATCACACTGAAATCCAGAGTGTCCAGAATTAAAGCTCACAACATAAACCCTTTAGGGCCACTGTTATCAGGAAATACTGTTGCCATAACAGCTGTATGTGACAAATACGAGGATCAAAGATTTCCCAGCAGAACATTACCCAAAGCATCACTTCTCCCAGCTTGCTTTTTTCCTACAATGCAACCTTCTGCCATCTCTTCACCAAATAAACAACACTGCACCCAGTTATCCCCATAACATTAGACTAGAACTTTATTGTCATTGTACACAAGTATACAACAAAAATAATACAGTTAGGTCCATAATTTATTGGACAAAGACACCACCACATGGGCAAACCTATATGTAATTACATACAGCTACTTTACATTCTACTGATATTTATGAATTAACTTCAATAGTTACTTCCTCCAAGTCATAAACGTCATAAACCCCATTCCCACAAGACTGCTCAACGAAGTCCTACCATTAATTAATGCTCCGATCTTAAATATGATCAATCTATCTATTAATGGGCTACGGACCACAGGCCTTTAAGGTGGCAGTAATTAAACCATCACTTAAAAAGCCATCACTCGGCCCAGTTGTCCTAACTAATTATAGGCCAATCTCCAACCTTCCTTTTATCTAAAACATTCTTGAAAAAGTCGTTGTGAAACGGTTCATCTGCAGAGGAATGGTTTATCTGAAGTGTTTCAATCAGGGACCAGAATTCACCGCAGTACAGAAACAGTATTAGTGATCTTCTTGTGGCCTCCGACAGTGGACTCATCTCTGTGCTTGTGCTGCTAGACCTCAGTTCAGTGTTGTCACAGAGTTTGTCCTGTGTCCCTCTCCTCACCCCTAATCACAGCAGATTGCTGCCCCTCCCTGATCCTGGTTCTGCTGGAGGTTTCTTCCTGTTAAAAGGGAGTTTTTCGTTACCACTGTTGCCAAGTGCTTGCTCATAGGGGGTCGTTTGGGTTTTTTCTGTATTATTGTAGGGTCTTTGCCTTTGCAAATGCATTGTCCAGTTCAGCAACACTGCAAGGCCTGGAAGACCACAGATAATAACTAAAGTGCAGAATGAGAGAATTATTTACATACTTAAGAAAATCAACTTCACGACATCTAACCAAGTCAAAAACACTCTCAAGGAGGCAGGTGTATAATTGTCAAGTGACACTTTGATGAATGGAAATACAGAGAGTTTACAACATGGTGTAAACCACTGCTTATACTCAAAAACAGGAAGACCAGATTAGACTTCAACATATATCATGTAAAAGAGCCTGCATAGTTTTGGGGAAAAATATCATTGAATAGATGAAACCAAGATTAACTTGTACCAGATGATGAGAAGAGAAACATGTGGAGATGGAGAGAAACAGCTCATGATTTTAAAAATGCCACATTGCGAAACATGGTGGAGGTACTATTATAGCATGGGCATGTATGGCTCTCTCAGTGGATCCAGTCACTAGTGTTTATTGATGATGTGACGTCTGACAGAAGCAGCAGATTCACCCTACTCAGATTCAGCCAAATGCTGCAAAAGCAATCAACCCTGCTTCATAGTGTAAATGAATAATGGCCTGAAGCATACTTCAAAAGCAACCCAAGAGTTTCTCAAGACAAAGAAATGGAATATTCTTCAATGCTCAAGTCAGTCATCTGATTTCAACTCAAACGAACCTGCTTTTCAATTATTAAATAAAGGCAGAAAGACCCACAAGCAAGAAGCAACTGAAGGTTGCAGTAAAGGCCAGTTAGAGCACATCAACGGAGGAAATGCATGATGTCAATGGGTTCTAGACTTCAATCATTGACTGTAAAGGATTTTCATTCAAGTATTAAAAAGACTATATTTAAGATTATATTAGGTTTACAATAATTGTGAGCCTCTGAAAATGGGGGACTGCACATAAAATGGCTGTAATTCCTATACAGTTGATGCAACGTTAAACCCCTGAAATAAAATCTGAATGGCTGCATGCCAGTCACATATTGATTGTTTACATTAAAACCCACTGTGGTGGTGTACAGAAGTACTAAAACTGTATTGTTGTCCAACAAATTATGGATGTAACTGTATAAAAGAATGCAGAACTCATCAGACCAAGCCACCTTCTGCCATTACCCTATGGTCTAGCATCCACAATGGGTCTGAGTATCAGAACTCAGACCCATTGTGGATGCTTTTGGCAATAGACAAGTCAAGATGTAAACTCATGCCAGTATGCACTTACAAAGCCCATATGAAGTGTTCATTAATATTAAGATTTTCAGCAATCTGCACGTCAGTAACTCTTCTGTGAAATTGGAGCGCACACACCAGCCTTCTCTTTCCAAAAGAATCAGAAAGCCTTTAACACCTTTGACACTGTGACCACTGGTTTTCCTTCTTTGGGCCCGTTTTGATAGGTACTATACACTGTAAGATTTTTAATCAACACAGACAGTGACGTTTCGGGCCCTTCTTCAGAGAAGAAGGGCGCTTTGGCCTGAAACGTCACTATCTGTGTTGATTAAAAAACCTTTTAATGCGCTTAAGGGTGTGCGGACCCCCTAATTTTTTGATTCATTGTCTCTGGATCCAGCACCCCGTTAATTTTTTGGATGTGCGTGTTTGTCCTTTAACTATCCACTGTAAGTCCAGCTATTTTGAAGATTCTCCTACCCAATCACCTACAATGACCCTAGTTTTTTCCTCTAGTCCCTCAGAGCTTTCTTCTTATTCATTTTAACTCCTTAAAACACATTAACTTTAAAAGCTGAGCCTACTGAACCATTTGTTGACAGATGCCATTGTAGCTAGATAATCTATTACAAATAATCACCAAAAAGCCACCATGTCCAACAACACACCCACAAAAAAGAGTTTTCAGGGTGATTCAAATAAGAAGGGAAAAAGAAAAAAATGTTTTTGACACCTGTTATTATACCAGAGTCCACATCTCACAATAGTAACATTGTACAGAGTTTCACCACTTTTGGATTGATTGTGTGGGTGGGTGCATGCATGGCTGTGCATGTACACTCAGTAGGTGGAAAGGACAGTATCACATAACCTTATTCTTAATATAGTATGCAGAATAAAAGGTATACAAACTCCTGGGGAGCATTTTGCACCTTTACACCCTTCTTAGCTAAGCCTCCATAAAACAGCTTCTGTCAATGTTAGTAACACTAAGAGGTCAGCTGGCTAGGTACACGCTTATTAGAAAACAGAGGTGGCTGAATAATAATTTTAGGTTATGTTAATCTACAATGCAATTTTGTAGCAATATCTTAGCATGCAAAGAAATGACAAAGCAGGATAATTTATCATTAATAATAATATGAACTAAAACGTCCTGCCTATCCTGTTCATTCATAAAAATCTGCTGCCAAATTATTTTGTAAATTTTGCATCTTTCTGTTCACCCATTTCTAGCATGTGAGAACTATTATTCAAGAAGTTTAATAAATTTCATCCTCTCATCCTCTTCATCCTCAGTGACAATGAAAGACAGCAGTGCATTTTCTTTCTGTACTTAAGGAAATGAATGACGTAAAGAGTACAATCAAATACAGCACTCCTGCTACTCTCCTCCCATGGTTGTGGGTGCGTTTCCCTTTTAATATGTGACAAAATGGAGAAACAGAGAGTTTCTAAGAAATACAGCTGGATTTTGCAGGGAAAAAGAAGCCTGACCTATTTCTCTGAATGAATGAAAATGACCTACGCTGTGGGCCTGCATGAATCTAAATTGAGTCACCAAGGGTATCATGTGCAACAGTGTTCTGTTTGATTTAGAAACTGCTCCCCTGCTGGTTCGAGGAAGGACAGGGGATGGCTGTGCCCACTAGGCCTTGAGGGGGGAATGTTTCAATGGCAGATGTCTCCAGGAGCACCCTGCTCCCAGAATCAGCACTTGCATATGTCTTCTTGGTAAAGCCTAACATCCCAAACTGTATTCAGTATTAAAAAGGAAAGCTCTCAAATTCTCTTTTAAATACTTTTCATTCAAATTAGGCTTATGTATGTCTTTCCTGTTAACTGGCTGACAAATTATTAATTCCGACAACATAAAGGGTGAAAGAGGGGCATCTTTGTGGGAGCGTTTGCTTGATTGACACATGTCTCAGCTTATCACTTTAAACAAAAATGACACGACAAAAGCCGGTGAGTCATCACGACATCGTTTTTAGGAACCTTGAGACTGTGTGGATCCCCTTTGGGCTTTGCTTATAAGCTGTATGTAGATCTAAAGTTATTCAGACATCAAAAATGGGAAAATATAAAATACAAGCTCTTGCCTTTCTAGTAAAAATGGACAAATATAGCTTCCTTTAAAAAAAAAACTACAATAAAGGGTTTCCACAATCAGCTTATTAGAACACTTCTGTGAATGAAGCCTTCACCACAGTATGAAAGGAAATACTTGTGTAAGGATTTATTGGAGCTTTATGACACAGTTGAGCTGTAAGTTCGAGGAACTCGTCATATTTTCATCCATACACAAATTCAACAGTGTGCTGAATGAGGCCGTTCTTCTTGCTCACCTCCAGAAAAACAGTCCAGGAAAGCTGACCACTACCTGCTTTGCTCTGTCCTATGCTGATGTGTGAGAGAAGCCCCTCTGCCTGACTCCTTGGCCTCTAGCTGACCTCCCTCTGCCTGCAGACAGACCACTTAACACTGCCTCCCCACCTGTAGAGATGTCTGAAGAACAGACCCCACTTCAAAGCCATGCAGTCAGTGATTGGCCCATGATTACCATGGGTACTTGACTCATTTCATCTCCTTTGAAGGACTAAACTTTTTCAGAGTCCACAAAACAGATATGTTGATTGTTTAGTGTAATACCAGAGGAAAAACACATTAGTTATAATGTCCTTCTGGTGCAAAATGTATATAAATATAAATTTGAAATGGTGCATTTATAACGAATCTAATGTGTTTTCCCGCACTGATATGTTATGAAGGTCATTTCTCTGCTTAGGTTTTTGAGTAGGTAGTGGAACTGGCACAGATGTTTGCAAGGGGGTGTCATTCTGTATCAGTCGAAGAGCAGTTTGATAAAGCAGCACTGCCTCAGTGACATGAAAGCCCAACTGAGTTCAACAACAGCCGTCATCTCTGCTCTGCTTTTCTGTAGCTAAATGCCAATGACAGGAACAGAATTCACTGTGGTAACTGATCAGGTGCCAAGTGCCCTCTCCCTGGTGCCCTGCTGCACCGAAGCCCTCCATGGAGCTGGTATGGCCTGGCTTGGCCTTGCAACCGTGGGCCCTGCTTTGTAGCTCTGCCCTGGACTATTCAAGCTATCTCCAAATCACACCCGCCTACTGTCAGCTGCCCGACTCTCAAACCTAAGCAAACAATTCAATAAGAGGTAATAAAGGCCTGCCTAGGAGGCAAAGTTAGGACAGCAACGCTGACTTGATGCAAAAGCTCCTCAAATTAGGTGGCATTTTACTACACTAGTGTTGCACCTAGCTTAAATAGAAGCTGGTATTAGTGATAGAAAAGAGGTATTATTATGTAGGTCTTTGTCAGAGGACGTGAATGTGTTTTAAAAATACCATGGCAATGAATCAGTGGCCTCACTATCTTTACAGGCAGGCAGAACTGGTAGGTTTTGTCAACCAGGCCAACAATAAGGAAAGCATGGATGAAGCCACACAGTGGTGTTTGCAGTTATTGTTCGGCTTCAGCTAAAAGTGAGATTGTTGCGATTTAACCATAAAACAACCAGCTGTTAGGTGTTTCATCACCATCTTCATGTAAAGCCACCTGGCACCAAAAAAAAAAAAGAAACACTGGAATGGTTAATATTCCATGTCTGGAAAAAAAAAAACCTTCACTGATTCACAGCCTAAAAAACCAATTAGGTATTTTATTTTATTTTTTAGCATAGGCTGCAAAATATATACCCAGCTGTCTCGGATGAAGCCTATATTACATTGCTACATCACAAAGGTCTGTGACTAAGCATAGAGGTCCATGTTTACAGCATTGTACTCCCAAGACTCATCCCAAACCGTCGAGGAGATCTGTGGCCTCGGTGTCTTTGCCTCCGTCCAAGATTAAAGATATTTGCACTGGAGCTGAAGTTGACTGCATCGAGGCACGTACTCGCATAAAGGCAGGTGCACCTGTCTGCAGTGGCAGCCTTTTGTGCTCTCTACCAAACGAGCCACGAATCTATGTGTCGCGCTGTGCGTGTAGAAAAAATAAATGCAATAAAATAAAATAAAAATCATCCGTATCTCTTACCGTTCCGTTTTCAGTCATTGCTCCCCATCATAACGTTTTCAGTCCAGACCTCTAACGAGTCGTTTATTCCTATCAGGCTGTGTCACTCACTCCCTCTCTCTCGCTCATCCCCATGTCAGGTTTCTCTCCGCTGCAGCAGAACCAAGCCACGCCTCCTCCGGCAGCCGCGTGACGTCTGCCTCTGACGAGCCCTCTGCACACGCCCTCGCATGCGCATGCAGCATTTCGCCGCCAGAGGTCGCTGTGCAGGAACAAAAAAAAGGGGGAAAAATAGAAGCAAACCAGTGAAACCCCAGACTGTATAAAACTCCGGTCACTACATGGCTATTCCACTGAATGTATCTGTGTTTGAATTACTTAAAAACAAAACAAAAAACATAGGCCTCATCATTTTTGTTACGGAGGCCAAAGTGGGTGGTGGTGGTGGCGGTTGTGAGGAAGGCTACTGGCTGTTAATGGGGTAGAAAAAAAGGTTCGGAAAATTTTTAAAGCACTTATTCTTGAAAAGCAGCCAACTAGTGCACGGCTTGAAAAAAATGTATATATCACAAATTTTACCTAAAAGTTTTGCCATACACAGGACAAATCTTGATATCTGCAAGAATGCAATTCTCCAACTGTACTCAATGGTGATATTTAAGTAGACCTACCTCACAGGTAGATATTTGGTTTTTGCTGTCAGGGAAATTATGGTCTATCCGTCTGTCTGTTTATCTACTGTGACTCACAGAGACTGGGTGTTTTCTCATTTTGTTGACTAAATGCTCACCGCGGTCCATTCTCATTGTCCAGTGTTTCACTTGAACTGGTCCAGCAAGTTATCTCTGGGCTGGTGCCTCACACCGAGCCCCATATCGATCCGCCAGCCTTACCTGCCGCACGGACACTGCGTCTTTGGAGGCAGTCCTCACTGTTTGCTGTATTTCTCACTTTCAGCCTAAAGTCCTCGGGCACAGTCATGAGGTCCTTCGTCGCGTTTGTCATCTTCTTCGTCTTCTGCGTCGGATTTATTGGCTGTAAACCCCCGTCGCCCTGTCCGAGTGGCCAGTTTATGCTGAAGAACCAGTGCGTCCTGTGTCATCCCACCTGCTCCGAGTGCGACGGACACGAGCTGTTTGAATGCACTACCTGTGGAGTTTGTGAGTGTGATTTCCTTTGCATGTATAACATAGGCAATATATTATTGATGGCTTTCCTAAATGAGAAAAGGGCGATGTTTATTAAATATCTATTCCATTTAATGTACCCACGGATTTTTTTTTAAAGTCATGTAGAAAATGTGTGAGAATAACTAAGTTTTTATCATCATGTGGCAAAAATCCAACATAGTATCTATGAAACGAGCGTATAAGAGCACTAAATGCCTGCTATTGGTCATATAATTCCTTTTATTAAACAAAATTTTAATTGTATTTTTAACACAGAGATGCAAGATTTAAAAAAAAAAAGACCTGTCAAAGACTCATTAATCCAGAGGGGGATTTTTTTTTTACGTCAAAGCAACACTAGCCTATTTAATGATTACCAAGCTCTTTTAAAAAGGCTTTTGTTCTACGAGGAGCATTCAGCTCTGGTTTACCATTTACTCTTGTTAAACAGTCAGAGATTGGCTGTAGGACTGGCTGTTTTTTCTGTCACAGGGGTTCCTTTGAAATAGGTAAGAATTGAATGTATGATCGTTTTTCACCCGAGTTTTCACGGTGTAATGTGATCATGTCAGAAAGGGGCCTTTGTTAATCAGAATGGGGAGAAAAAAAAATCCCCTCAGGCTGGAAGTATTGCAGTTGCAGTTCAATAGGCTCAACCTGCCAAAAGCTGCAAGTCTCTCCCTTTTTTCCCTCAAACTGAATACACATTACCACAACAATAGATTTTTTTTTTACTGATCATCTTACTATAATTCATTCATTGGGTGGACTTGTGGTTGGTTGTCATGGTCATGTCATGCCATATTTTTCTGATCATGCTGTGATTGAGGGAAGTAGAAGGGTAAGAAAGGCGGCAGCAGCAGCTTGTGGGCGCTCTCCTCCCTGTCTCACACATCTTCTGTGCGGTGCTGAGGAGATGAGACAATGCTGTAACTCGGCCGCTCTCAGAGATGCCTCAGGTGCCACAGGTGCCTTGCTAGGCTAGTGGCAGGTGGCAGAGCATTAATCATTAGGGCCAACACAAGGCTGTCTCTGCCTACAGCTCTGATCTCTGGTCTCCCTCTAATTGCCAATGTTTATATTAGTTGGAGCATCAGTCAAGAAGGGATCTCACACTGCTGCTATCTGCAGTGAGTTTATGATGATGTTTATGCCTTCCGCTTGCTGCCACTGTTCTCTGTTTTTATTAAATATGCATGTGCATTCTCTGAATCCGGTGTCACCGATTCACTTAGTAAGCTTGGTCTTTCATCCTCGTTGCCCAGTGTTTTACTTGAACTGGTCCAGCAAGTTGCAGTACCTCTGGGCACACGGTTGGTGTATCCTGTTAACTTGTCTTCATCCAACAGTGGATGATGGAAAGATTAAAGTTTACCTCTGTGCTTATTGTGAGAATCTGAGTGTTTTTCACTTTCAGGGCAAATAGCATTCATTTTTATGATAAGGGAAAATAGCGTATGCTAACAACTCTTCCGTGACCTCCTCTACTTCTTTAGATGAAGACGGACAGGAACGTTTCCTCCACCAAGGTCGCTGTCGGACGCACTGCCCACGGGGATTCTATCCTGACAGGGGTCACTATGACTGCCTGCCCTGCATAGCCAATTGTGAACTCTGCACAGATGGCAACATATGTGCCAAATGTCGGGGACACTACAAACTTCACAGTGGAGTCTGCCAAACAGCACTGTGTGGCATAGGTAAATGTAAAGCAGAGTTTTTACGTAGGATTTGTCTTTGCCTAACAGAGAGGCATTCAGTATTCTGGGTCTCTGTGTTTCAGGGCAGGTGCAGGACGCTGATACAGGAGAGTGCATTGACTGTGAAATTGGCTGCAAAACATGTTCCACAGGTAAACATGCTTTCTGTATGAGGCCCACACACCATACTGTTGTCTCCCCAGTGTAATGAGGATCAGCGATGTATATTAAAACCCAGATGATAAAGGTGCACAATGCAGTTTGTTTCTCCCTATGAATGCTAATTAATCACCTTTTCTCCTCTGTTCCCAGAAGACCCTGAGATCTGTAGCAGCTGTGTTGAAGGTTACTTTCTGTGAGTTTTTTTTGTAAGCTTATGATTATCTTTTAATAACTGTGTTTCCCTCGCGTTCTGCGATAAAGTCACCCGCAGCCTTTCCTTTACATCCTTTACATTTGTGAACAAAGGTGTCAATTAGAAATCAGGTTTTCATTGTCAATTAATTTGACCAGTATGTTCTTTTACTTTGATTAACTAATTTTAAAGCTGCTCAAAAACAAGACCCCCCCCCCCCCCCCACACCCACCCACCCCCAAAAAAAAACAACC
>VUQJ01001254.1:0-14006 GCA_015108635.1 Andinoacara biseriatus
ATTATTGCAATCACAAATTAACACCTTGAGATAAGGTCAAGTATTTTTTCCCACAAAGCTGATAACTACCAAGAAAAGACTTTCATGTTTCATGCCAAGGCTATGACATCCAAATTACAACGTTAGGAGCGCATTCAAATAATGCTTGATTCTTGTTTCTTATCCTTAGCCCTGAAAGACCGCCCACCACCGATCATCCGGCAGGGCCCATCCAACCAAACTCAGGCTTTGGGAGGTGTGTCCCTACTTAGGTGTCAGGCATCAGGAGATCCAGAGCCTACAATAACTTGGCGGAAGAATGGAGCCAATCTGCTTGGAAAGGATGCACGGTTTTCCCTTCTGGAACATGGGAGTCTTCAGATCCAGAGTACCAGGGTGGGTTATATTGAAGTAGGCGGCAATACATTGTATGTGTAGTGTGTACTCTTTGTGCTTTGCTTAAAGGTACCGTGTGTAAAATCACACCACTAGATGTAAATAGATTGCAGTTTGCTGTGAACTGAATTCTGTTTTCTTACTCCTTCAAATTCAAGTGCATAGTCCTAGCTATGGTGGCCGATGTACGACCAACATATTTTAGTCAGCCAATAGAGATCAGAAACATTGAATTTAGATTTCACCCCATAACATTCATGGCTGACTGCTTTGCATTTCCCTCTAACAGCCACGGCCAGGCAGCGTTTTACTGTTTGTGTCTAAAAACAGTTTTGTACACACAGTAATTTAACATATTTGAATAATATCAACACTTAGCAATATTTTACGTTTTTACCCCCGAGTCACCTCAAAAACCTCATCTGTAGTAAGTGTAGGCTGTCAGGCCACTGTTTACCTCAGCAAGCAGTCAATATTCTGGGTGAGAAGTGTCCACGTCTATTTACTGTCAGGGAGGCTGTAAAGTCTTGTGAAAGGAAGTCTGACATGGGTTGATGAGTCACAACAATACTGAGGTGAGTTACTGAGGATATCCTGAACATTTCTCTGGGTTTTTTGCCAGTGTTAGCTGCTGTTAACCTTTGTTAGCTGCTGTTAGCTGGTATTAGTGAATCTTTGAAGAAGATAAAAATTGTTTGACTTGGACACTTTGTGAATAAACTGCCATATGATGTGAGAATGTAATTGAACCATTTATCAGAGTGTGATTTTTGGACACTCAATCCAAACATTAACAGGCATAATGTTAGCTTATAGCCAGCTGTTGTTTGATAGCTGGAGATGGGAGGGTTGCATCTGATGTCTCTTTCCTTCATGTTTTTGCTTCTTTGGTGAAGGGACCCCTTCTCAGATGATGCAAAATAGGTTTGATCCTTCATATCCTGAGTCTGAAGGTGAAGGTATAGTCATCAGTCATCAGTTTGTCAGAAGATATAATTACACACTAATCAGTATATATTTATTAATACAACATTCTGCTTTCTATTAAATGTCTAAAAAAAAATTGACTGATTGAACCTTTACGTGTCAATTTTACTTGTTATTGAGACCAAAGTAAAAATTTGTTTATTTTGTTTTCCTAGACTTCTATACATATTAGCCTTGGAACACATAGAGTCTCTGGAACAAATAGCCTTTCTCTGTGCTGTCCATTAGAGAAAAGGTAGTTTTAAGAGACTCTTCACTGTCATCACTTTTTAGTTACATCTAACTTTCCTGTTCAGTATATGGATGTTTCAAGCACATGTAATACTAGATTTCTTGAAATGGCAGCTGGTCTCCTCATGTTTGTTGCATCTTTGTTGCCAATCATGTCATGTTCCCAAGTTTTAGTAGTTCATGTGGTTCAGTCTAATTAATGGCATAAAAAGATGAACAAACCACCAATGATATGAAGTAATAAACAACAATTGTCTTTTTAATCTGACGGGTTTCATGTTAAACTACATTACAACAAACATTCTGCCAGTGAGCAGTACATGCGACCTTTCTATTTCGTCATGCCAGATGTGGCAGACATAATTGAAGTGTCCTTTGCAATAGTTCAATCAGGTCCTCAGGATTAATTAATCAAAACAAAGGATAGTTAATTAATCTTGGAGACAGTGTTTTACCCACCAAATTAAAATGCCCTTGTTACCTTCTCAGCACCATATCGGATGATTCTCCTGTTGATTATTGTGCCTTCAATTAATCCCACTGCACATATTTCACATTCTTCTAACCTGCACATTATTCATATATAGACTGCAGTGAAATCTTTCTCTGTTAGTGAGAAGGACGCTGAATTCTATCCTTTTGAACTTAATGAGCATGCAGTCCATAAACCGCATAAAAGCAAAATTACATGTTTCTTGTGTATGAAGTTTTTGTTTGTTTCAATGTGTGGCTGTCACATCCTGCATTGCATGAAAAAATAAAGATAAATTTACTCATCTGATAAATTATGTCAGCTGAATGTATTTTAAATCAACAAGTTCAGTCAGGTTGCTTTTAAATAATGAATATTGAGTCTAGATTTTCATTCGTTAGTAAACTCTCAGTCTGAATTTCCTTGGTAGCAATTAGACCCAAGAATGAGGAAATGGAGTCTGAAGGGAGTAATATAATGGAGAATCTACAATATACAGTGTACTGTCACAATGTCAAAGTGCTACTCCTGTGTCACTCTTCTTCTACTTTCTCTTGAGAGATAACATAGTTGTCAGTCTCTCCTAAGGCATTGCCAATATGAAATAGGTTGTCATATCTAGTATTTCCTGTGTCAGCACTGGTGATGATAATGTTGATGGCTTTTGGAATGACCATTACTGAAGCAAATCAATTAAGAAAATTAATGTAAGCTTTTACTGGGATCTTTTTTTTTTTCATTGGCCAGCATTAAAGTTCCCTCTCATCCACTCTCCGGCTTTTCTCGAGCCAAATGCAGGCCAGTGGAGGTTAATGCATTTTTACTGTACTAGTAGGTGCAAAGCCCAGAGTGACGTAAGAGCTTCTGGAAACCATCTGGGATCAGAGTTACAAAAAAGGCTATTGGATTCAGCTGTACACAGCAACAGAGTGCAAACTAAAAGCTGTATTGTGATGCAGATGAGTAGAAAATGTTTGTTGGTCAGTTTAATAGACAAAGTGTTTGCAATCATTATTATTTTTAATTGTTTTTTTTAGGGTTGAATTTGGCTTCTTGGTTTCTGTTGCAGTTGTGAAATCAACCCAGTTCTTGCAGATGGCTGATAAATGATAATCTCAAAATCTGTTTTCCTTAGTTGTCTGACTCGGGGTTGTATACGTGTGTTGCTACCAGTTCCAGTGGAGAAACATCATGGAGCGCCTACTTGGATGTGAGAGGTCTGCTTCAGTAGAAATGATTTGCATGAGAAAATAACACAGATATAACATTGCTTGCTATCTTTTTCACTTTTAGTTTATTAATTGTGTCTATCTTCTTTCTTTAGACTCTACTGACCTCATTGACTTCATCTCTCACAATTCAACCGCCCTCCCAGGGCCACCCTCCAAGCCTGAGGTTACTAATGTCACCAAGAGCAGTATCTCGTTGTCATGGGAACTGGGACCAGAGGGGGGTTCCCCAGTGTCCTCCTATGTCATTGAGGCTTTTGGGTATGTCTGTGACCTATGGCCTCGAGCAACATTTAGTGACCTCGAACTTTCATGCCAGTAACAGATGTGGGCGTTTCTGTGGGCAGTCAAGCCTGGGCAGTTTTAAGGAGAACATTCATGGGTAGCTCTTATAGTTTCACAAATTGAATTGAATTGAATTGAAAAATAGCTTGTATTTAAATTTATATGCAAATTTTATTGGTTATTTTTAATCAGAATATGATTAGCACAGAGTTGATTCATTTATTTTTTCCTGTCTTATGTTTGTTGGAATGACTTTACTTTCTCATGATGAGATGTTTTTCAAAGCATTTCAATTGTGATTTTGGCTTGTCATTAAATGTGGTATGTCATCTGAGCCCAGAGTACCCCATCTGAGCTCCCACTCCTCAGCAGTACAGCTAGTTATCTCAAATAAACTGTCTGGATTTCTTAAATGAATCCAATTCAATTGAATTTCAGTTCAACTTTATTTGCATAGTACCAAATCACAACTACAGTTGCCTTTAAAGTGATTTATATTGTAAGGTAAAGACAATATAATAATGCAGAGGAAACCCAACAACCAAATGACCACTGTGAGCAAGCACTTGGGAAGGAAAATCTCCTGTTCAACAGGAAGAAACCTCCGGCAGAACCAGGCTGAGGGAGGGGCAGCCATCTGCCATGACTAGTTGGGGTGAGGAGAGGGAGACAGGACAAAATACATGCTGTGGAAGAGAGCCAGAGATTAATAATGATAAACAAATGATAAAATTGTATAGTGGTGTATAAAAAGAAGAATTGCTCATCAGGGGAAGCCCCCCAGCAGCCTAGGCCTAGTGCAGCAACCAAGTAAGAGTTCAGGATCACCTGATCCAGCCCTAACTATAAGCTTGAACAAAAAGGAAAGTTTTAAGCATAAAAATAGAGAGGGTGTCTGTCGTCTGAATCCAAACTGGGAGCTGGTTACATAGAAGAGGGGCCTGAAAGCTGAAGGCTCTGCCTCCCATTCTACTCTTCAGTATCCTAGGAACCACAAGTAATCCAGCAGTCTGAGAGCAAAGTGCTCTATTGGGGTGATACGGTACTATGAAGTCTTTAAGATAAGATGGGGACTGATTATTCAGGACCTTGTATGTGAGAAGAAGGAGTTTAAATTCAATTCTGGATTTCACAGGGAGCCAATGAAGAGAAGCCAATATGGGAGCAATATGCGCTCTCTTTCTAGTCCCTGTCAGTACTCTAGTCGCAGCATTTTGGATCAGCTGAAGGCTTTTCAGGGAGCTTTTAGGAGAGCCTGATAGTAATGATTTAGTAGTAATAAATGCATGAATTTGTTTTTCAGCGTCACTCTGAGACAGGATCTTTCTTTTGTTTCGTTTTGTTTTTTATTAGACAAGATGTTTCTAATTTGATAGATATTGTGCAAATCCAAGAAAGAAGTCCTACATTTTTGTTTAATATGCACAGTGAAGGACTTAACCTGGTCAAGACGTCCTTATAATGTCCAAGGTAATGCCATCCAAGTATCTGGTTAGACACCATGTTCACCCTAACCAGTCACGACTGATGGCTGCTCCTCCCTGAGCCTGGTTCTGCTGGAGGTTTCTTTCTATTAAAAGGGAGTTTTTCCCTTCGTACTGTCATCAAGTGCTTCATAGGGGGTCATTTTGATTGTTGGGTTTTCTCTGTATTATTGTATGGTCCTAACTGTACAATATAAAGGTCCTTGAAGTGACTGTCATGATTTGGTGCTATATAAATAAAATGTAATTGAATAGTTTCATGTGGTCTCATTGATAGAGCTGGGCATCATTTGCATAACAATAAAAATGTATGCGATGCCTAGTGTAAATAGAACTGATTCTAGAACAGAACCTCGTGGAACTCCTTAATTAACCTTAGTGTGGGAAAAAGTAAAACAGGAAACAACTGAAAACTAAGACAGACACAAACTTGACACAACACTGGGAATAAACTGAATACCAAAACACACGAGGCAAGGAGACATGGGAGGAGACAAGGACACAGGGACACAGATATTCAATATAACTAACATAATAACAAAATACAGAACACTAAACCAACTAAGGATCTAAAGAATAGTGAACTTGGAAACACAATGAAACAAAACCATAAGGGCAAAACACAAAACACTGGGCACACAGCCCAGGACCGTGGCAATATTATGGTCAAATGTATCGAATGCTGCACTGTGGTCTAGCTGGAAAGTTTTTTTTATTTTTTAAATTGGGAATTTTTCACTGCTAATTAGATTTTTTTTTTTTACAGTCAGTCAGTGAGCAACAGTTGGCAGACAGTGGCAGACCATGTGAAAACCACAGATTTCACAGTCAAAGATCTACGACCCAATACCGTCTACTTGTTCATCATCAGGGCAGTCAATGCTCGAGGGCTCGGGGATCCAAGCCCAATGTCTGAGCCTGTCCGCACTCAAGGTACAGAAATAAAATTGGATTGTGATAGATTATTAGTGATAAGAATTACTGTCTCTGCATACAGTTCTTTTTTTTTTTTCCTCTCTCTCTCTTTGTTCCAGACATTAGTCCCACAGCCCAGGGAGTGGACCACCGGCGTGTGCAGAAGGAGCTGGGAGATGTTGTGGTCAACATGCACAATCCCGTTGTCCTCAGTTCAACTTCAGTGCAGGTCACCTGGACGGTGAGTACTCACAACACTCAAAAAAAGTTTGGTTTATAGCCGAAGCGCTTCTGTTACATTTAGAAAAGTACAGGTAAAACAAATCTGCTCTAAGCTTGTTTGAGAACTTTATACCTGGCACGTCACTTTGTTTTGGATTAGCTGGCACACGTGCAGAATAAACATGAGGGGATGGATGCGTATTCATAGAATGAACAGCTGCTGCTGCATCAATTTTGATTGGTGTGAAGTGATGCAGGAATCAAGACTAATGTTTCTATTCAGGACAAATACATCACCATTAGGCACTACATGTGTCACTTCGGGAAGCAGTTTGCAGTGCTTTATCTGGGAAATGTTATTTCTGTCTGTTGGCAAGGTGTCCCAGTGCATGCTGCTGTAGGTTAACAACACACCTTGGATACATTTACTGCGGTCTGCTATTTCAAGCTTGTCAGTATGACAACCGTGTACTGTCACACAGCTTTTAGACCGAGACAACTGCGACAACTGTGTTTGTGGTGGATCTGAATAGGTTCACAGGCGTTATTAGACTTTGCTCCATTTAACAGAAGTTCACTCATTACCCAAACTTTCTGTATTAAACCAGTGCAGCGAGATTTTTTTTTTTTTAACTTTTTTCAGTTTTTGTTGTTTTGTCCCATCATGTTATTTGGGAAAAATAGTTTTACCCATTTTGGTTTTTGGATTGAAATCAAATTTAATTGCATGCTTTGTTTGCTTAAGTACATAACATTGTCAGTCACCTTGTGTCCTAGTTGCTGCCCTCATTCCATACTTCATACTGTACTCAGATTTCCAAATTCCCTGCCTGTATCCACAACATGTGCAGGGCAATTCACACACTGTATTTACTAGGGAGAGTTATTCCATGTGTAGCATTCGGTATCTTTGAGAAGTCCCATTAAGACAACAAAAACAACAATACAAATTCCAACTGTCTTGTGAAAAATCACACATCTTTAAAGATGTTATATTAAAATGATATAATAGTTATAGGATTTGATATCTTTTGCCATCTTTTGATGCCATCATTTGAACATAAAAGACAAGTATTTATTTTGATTCACACTCCTAAGAACAGTGATCTTTAAGTATTGCTTTAGAGAGAAGGCTTATGGGGCATCCGATGCACAAATCATTTTGTTGCGGACCTACAATGTGAGACTACACAGAGAAAAAGAGAGAGAAAAGAAAAGAAAAAGAGAAAATGCTGAAAAGAGATCCACTCCTGCAATGTTTTGGTGATAATCTGATGTGTTATTTCCCCTGTAAAAGCTTTTTCTTGCTTCTCCCACTGTTAAGAAGCCATTACTATGATTTGTATCTGCTATGTCCTGAAAAGCATCTGGGAGAATTTAAAGATCTAATATTTTTAGCCTAGTCTTGACTGAAGGCACTGTGCAGACTTGGCACAACTACTGTCTTGATGTGGTTTCTCTGCTTCTCTTCTGCTAATTGAACTGTATGTATAAGTAAACAGGCAAATGCTGATTCATAGCAGTTTTTATGGCACTTTCCACAGTATCAAAACACAGCATGTCTTCATCCCACTCTTTTTTCATCTCTTATCAGGTGGAAAATCCATCCAAATTTATCCAAGGCTACCGTGTTTTGTACCGGCAAACTTCAGGGCTGCCCTCCCCAGGGCCATGGCAGATACAGGACTTGAAGATTGCCTCAGAGAGAGACATAACTCTCTCTGGCCTGAAGAAAGGCATTGTATATGAGATTAAAGTGCGGCCGTATTTCAATGAGTTCCAGGGCGCCGACAGTGAATCCATGACAGCGCGTACCATGGAAGAAGGTAAACCACAAATTAATTCACATTTCTGACAAAAATTAATTTCTCTGCTGACTTAATGTTCAGAAGAAGTAAGATATAGTTACTAATGCATGAGCAGAAGCTCTTCTGTAAATGTTTCTACCTACTTTCATATTTAGTTGCTGCTACTAATGGCTTCTTGGCTAGATAGTAATGGATAATGGCATTTCAAGTACTCCCTCCCACACACGCGTACTGCTGCAGTGCCATGTCCCCTGTGTGCGAAAACAGGTCTCCCAGACAGCGCATTGAGACTCTATGACAACCATGAGCAACCATGGGCAAAGAGGGAGCGCAGAAAACCTCAACTGTCTTTCTCCTCCTCTGTGAACTCCTGCTGCCATGTCTCTGTGTAAACATATATGATATGACCTCCCGCCTCACTTACACTCACACACCAATGAGCTCTTTGTGTCATTACACTTCCTGGTTTTGTCGTTCTCCTCCTGTTATTTATCCGCTTACCGTTGTCCTGTAATAGTTTCCCATTCATTCATAGGAAATACTAATAATTATTTTGCAATGCATTTCATACTGCTGATTTGCTAAAAATATAAGCAAATGCAAGGTGCAAGCATAGTTTGACTCCAGCCATAAAAAAATCGAAATCCTACTTAACTTGAATTTGCCCAATTTCCCATTCAATGTCCTCTCCTTTTGCACCTTTGGACAACTTTTGAGCATACCAGCTATTTTGAAAGCACTTACTGTAAGTCCCATTTGAACCACTTACTCTTGTACATCTGTGATTGGGCCTCAGACCTGAGCAGACACCAAAAATTACAAGTGATGAACCCCAACTTTTATGTTGAGGAGAGTTAATCTGAGATTAAAATGCACTGTAAAGTGAAAGAACCCACAGTGTCCAAAGCCTGAAAAATATCAACTCTTCTACAGTGCTGTCACATGTGTGCTAGCATCAAAGCATTGTTTTTTTTGGCCACACCAAGTCAACCATAGCACAGTGGAGGAGATCCACCGTGCACTGCTGGCTTCCAGAGGAATTAGGTGGAGTGCTGCCCAAAGAGACAACTTTGAAGGAAAAGAAAAAAAAAAATCAGCTATAGAAATGAATCTCATGGGTGGAGTCATGGAAACAAATGACATTGCATGTCATGGAGGCTAAAAGATTATGCTACATATGCTCAACCATAAAACAGCTGCATATGTTGCAATCTTATTAACTTCTTCTATACCTTCCAGTCACATCACCCAGTCTTTATTATTTAAAGCTACTGAAGTGAAAATTCATTTTGACCTTGAAAATGGTTTTGTGACAATTCCAACTCAACATCCATTCACAAGCTTTTTTTTGAGTGGATCACAGGACTGCATCTTGCACCCAGTAGGAGAACAGGGCCAGCTTAGACTAGGGGATACAGCTGGTGGAAAAAGAGAAACTCACCTCACTGGAGCCCAATTAAAATGGCCGCACAGGATCACAGAGGTCTTCGCAGACTGGGGCATAGGGTCTAGTCAGGGATCCTGCAAACTAGGCATCACGTTACGGTGAAAAAAACTGGCATGATCAACCTATTCTCCACAGCACAGAAATGTGCTACTTGCAAAAATTATAAGAAAAGCACTTGTTATCCATCAAAGGTAGATTGGAAATGGAGTTCCCTACTGCATGAGGGAGAATTTGTATACTAATGCCCCTCAGTGAGTTTTAAGTGGGCAGTAGGCTTTCAACCAGTATTCATGGCAAGTCAAACGAGCCAATATGGTGTGCTACGGTTCTGGGCAGGTATAGCTATTAAAAAGAGAACTCTAACCTCTGTGTGAGCCCTGGTCTCACACAGAGGTTAGAGAAGCTAAAAGCTGAGACTTTCCTGTATGAAACTGAAGTCCCTAATCTTACTAGATAGGATTTATTGTTGTTTTTTGGGGGGGAACAGATGTGTTGTATAGTAATGTTCACCAATTCATGAATTAATTAGTTTAATTTATGCATCCATTTGTATAACAGGTTATGTTTACTACTTCATATCCTGCATAGCAGAACATTAAGCAGCTTTAGTTGCGTTTGTTTAATTGCACAGCTGTGGGTAAAAACTGAAATGTTTACTCAGACACTGAAAGCATTAATTGCTTGAAATTACTCTCTAGCTACAGTTCACATCGGTCCTAATATAAGTATTAGTCGCATTAATAAGAATATAATTTTTGACCTTTTCTTGAATTTGTAACCATTTATAGTAATGTTATCCTGAGTCATTACTGGTATTCTAGCTATTATTCATCCTGGGGGTTTGTTGTGGTACATATGGAAATTGTAGAACTACACTTAATGGCTCCTGGCTTCTCCAAATGTAAACCTTTGACTGACTGGAAAAGCACTGTTTGCTAAAATAGCACCACTGAAATGACATCTGGAAAGCTGGAAGTTATTTGCATGATGGTGCACTCACATCGCCTTTACTTGGAGCACTGAAGGCATATTTTAGTGGTCACTGCCCTCCTGCTGTTTTTATTGGTCACTCTACTACTACTCTAAGCGTACTCGGTGCCTTGTGGAAAGTGTATGAAACAGCACTCAGAATTTAAAAAAAAAATGTTGGTAATATTTCCAGAATAACAGACATGTAGTGACAAATGGAATTAATACTTTTGAAATAAACTGTTAAATGCCATAAAAAAAAACATAGAAGGCTACCCTAATATGGCCAGTGTTCTATGTTCATGTTTCTAGAGTAAAATGTCCAGTTCTGAGTTTATCTGTATTCATGTGCCTTTTTTTCAGGAAATCAAACTCAAATAAACAAAACAGACATATAAGCTGTTCCTGGCTGAGGTTTTGAAAGCCCCCTAAAAATGCTCAAACAAATGTAGAGGTGTGAGGTTTATTGGATGTTTTGTTTGCTTGTTTTTGCTGCATCAGATTTATGATTATAATTTGATTTTTGTCTTCAGAGACAATGGATTGCCTCAAAAAGTCAGAGCCAGAAGATGAGATATTAGGAGCATTTCTTGTTCAGATTGTTGATTGGTTATCCAAATGATCTGAAAAGGTTGACTTCCTTCAGCTGCAATCACATTGGGTTTACTTGTAAATGTCTGCCTTGTGCACAGAGTCAACATTATTTGTATCAGTATAATATGGTGTAATACAATATCCTGCATTTTATATTTGACTGGTCCTTCATTGTCTATGTATTTTTTTTTCCTTCTGAACAACATTCATCTCAGCAGTGGGACAGTACGTTCGTGGGAGTCTGTTTAACAGTAATTGCTTTGGAAAGTCAATACTG
Source organism: Andinoacara biseriatus (assembly GCA_015108635.1). Lineage (NCBI taxonomy): Eukaryota > Metazoa > Chordata > Actinopteri > Cichliformes > Cichlidae > Andinoacara > Andinoacara biseriatus. The sequence continues at coordinate 11,296 of VUQJ01001254.1, forward strand.
CCTAAATGTCTGAATATAGATATCCTCAAACTCGGCTCAGTTAATTTGTTAAATGTAATAAAAATAAACTCCATCTCCTATGGCTGATTTAATTCCTTTGTCCTGCCAGTCTGTCAAGTGCTTTGCAGACATGCCATATCTGTTCAGAGCCTCTCTTTTGAGTACAAGCAATGTTATACAGGGAGATTTGTTTCATCTGGCAACAAAAGAAATCTATTGTTTTGTCGTCTTTTGCTATGTAAATTAACCGAGGCGAATGTTGAGCTTTCCGCGTGTCAAATAACTGGCAGAGGTCAGTGTCAAAACGTGCACAAATTCTCTGTCGTATACTTCTAACATGCTGTTGTGTCATATCTATGTTCATATTTGCCAGTATATGGCTTAGCGCTTTGAACTTTGAGCTGACCAGGTACAGAGCCAACCAAGCCCATTTTGAAAATTTGATATTTGCAACTCACGGTGCCCATTTTCACAATGGCCCACCTGCCTTGACTTCTCACTTGGAATTTGGTGCCTTGCATATATTGAAACACTGTAATTAGTATCACTATTTTCCAGCTCCTTAATTGGGTTCAGACTAGTTATTTCATCCATCCAGGCAGACTGTAATGATAATTTTATTAGGAACTGTGAGACACTTTGTGTTCAGAGATGGTCTATTTAGTACAGTAAGAGATAATGATTTGCACAGTTGCATAGATATGATTTATTTTAATTTTTTTTGCCTGCTGCTACCTATAGTCTCTCTAAAAACTTTTGATCGATCAATGCAGGTTGTCAGGTGAGTTTGTCAAACTAAAGAAAAAACCAAAAAAATATTAAAGTTTGGATTTCATGCTCTCAGTTTTGACATTCATGGTAAGAAATCATCTCAAAATCCTCGTTATAGGATATGGGTACTGACCATTTTCACGCACAATTGAGTGCATCTACACTGGAAGCCTTTACATGCAGCCACTATGGTGTAGTATGTATAGTACATGATGAAAGGGATGTTACTTACTCGGCTCAGCAACGCAATAAGAATCTCACCATTAAGATAAGAAACTGAGAGGAAGTACTCTTGCAGCCTTAGAAAATAGAAAAGCGCTGTTGTCTGGCTGCTGTATTAAAATGAATTGAGGTAGTGAGTGAGACAAATCCCTGTTTGACATATGAAAAAATAAATAAAACAAGAACACCGTTTTCTAAAATGAACATTGTTTTTTCTTTTGTCTCTTTAATTGTTTTATACCCTCCCCGCGACCCATCAGCACCAAGTGCGCCTCCACAGCAGGTGACAGTGCTGACAGTGGGAAACCACAACAGCACATCTATCAGCGTGTCCTGGGACCCTCCTCCTTCTGACCAACAGAATGGCATCATACAAGAGTACAAGGTGAGCTCAGCCTCTTCCAGCCGGAATATTTTAGCGATGTACAATACAACCTCACAATGAAATCTGTCTGGTGTGTCTGTCTTTGTCAGATCTGGTGTTTGGCCAACGAAACTCGCTTTCATGTCAATAAGTCTGTGGATGCAACCATCCGTTCAGTGGTAGTTGGGGGTCTACAGACTGGAGTGCAGTACCGTGTAGAGGTGGCTGCAGGCACCAGCGCAGGGGTGGGGGTCAAGAGCAAACCCCAGCTCATCACTTTGGGTAATCCACTCTCTTTCTCTCTCTCTCTCTCTCTCTCTCTCTCACACACAGACACACACACACACACACACCAAACCTGGAGTCAAATAAAATGACCCCATGATAGGAGACCTAGGTCTCTATCACAGATTGGGGGTCTGGGAAAATGATTTATCAATTTATCGCACTTGAAGAAAGAAAATTGCGTTTACAACGCCAGATGTCTATAGAGAAATCGATAGCAGTTCATTAAGTGTAGTGCCTGGTAACACTGTGCCAAATACTGTTAGCCATATCAATAATCCTCTCCAATATGTGTGCAGCTGGCGCTAACAAAGTAGACAGTGTTTTTGTAGGAGCTTATCAGCCTATCACATCTTATGAAATCACTAAAGGATGCCCAGAGTATATAAGCCCAGAATCAATATGGGAGCTCAGGCCAGATGCTCTTCATCTGTGACTTTTGACTGATATATAATAACACTCCTAACGCCCAGAGAAAGGGAAACAGGCCTGTGGAATGAAGCTTAATGATGGGGGGGGGTGGTTCCTGCTGGAGACTGTGAATCTAATTTCACAGCACAGTAGCTGCAACAGAAAATCAAACTCTGTCAGAGCTGCTCTGTCAATCTTGTGTCTTGCAGCTCAAGTTGATAAGTGCACTGCTGAATTGATTAACACTATATTGGATGCACTGATGCTGCTTTTTATTTTTTGTGTGTGTGTGTATGTGTGTGTGTTTGTTTTTTCACAACCTCATGTTTTGGTGGTCTCTGTAGTCCATGTGTCCTGATGTTTGATATATAGTGTGTTCCACACTGTTTTGATTTACTTTCACTTGTATATTTTCACCACACTGGATCTTTTATTGCTTTAAATATTAACATCGACATGCTCTCATGCATTTTTGCAACCTAATTTAATTTTATAGCCTTTGTATTCATATCCTATTTTGTGGTTCTGAGTGGACTTGCCATGCTCTACATTTAAAATCGTGATGATGAGTTTTGAATGAGATTTTGTCCCAATATAATTTTTCTAATCTCGTATTTTTTCACGCACATTATTTGAAAAAAAAAAAAAAAACAAAAAA
>VUQJ01001255.1:0-14743 GCA_015108635.1 Andinoacara biseriatus
TCTGTTGTTTTTGTTTTTTGTGGCTTTAGCTCATGACTGCATCCTTTCACCCATTAATGAACTGTTCTTTGCCGCTATTTTGGGATGACAAGTTTATTTATCTGCTGTGCAGCGACACACTGTGAAGCCCTGTGACATAAATGTATTTATTGTTTCACTGTGATTTGGCTTGCATCATTTCACTGTTTTCGATTCAACTTGATGTTCTGTGCCGTTTTTTTTTTTGTTTGTTTTAATTTAGCAAAGATGTTTAGATGCTGCAGACTGAAGCTTAGAGCACTAAAAACTTAGCAAGGATTCATTGTCAGCCCTTTGTACGCGACTTGTGTATCTCAAGTCAGTCTAAAGTCGAGTAGAATGCAAGTAGAGTTCCATCTTTGTGTCTACATTTTTGACTCCAGGAAGTTGAGAAACATTTAAACTGACGGTACATACAGGAAACTGTCTGGCAGTGACGAGTGTAAAGGTTATTTGAAGTAAAGAATTGCCGTACAGATGCTTTGAAGTTATGTTTCTTCTCATTTCAGTGAGAATCAGTCGAGGTCAGTGATGCTTCATCATCAGGACCAGCCTCTGAACTCTGCCTACGGAGGCTCCAACAATAGCTCCTCATTCCAAAACAGGAAGTGTGACAAAGACGGCAACTTCAACTTCCTGCCGGGCGATGATGATGATGAGGGCTACACGGGCAATGGAGGAGAAGGAGGAGGAGGGGGCAGCGGCGGAGGAGGAGATGAGAACCGAAATCAGGTGCGTCCCCGTAACTTGGGCCCATTGGGGCATGACCCTCAAAACTCAGGGGTTCTGTCGCCGCGCTCCCGCCTGGCCTGCTGGAGCCGCCTTGAGCCTCTGCCCGAAATCGAGAGTGGGGATGATGGTTATGGTCGAGTGCCCCCTGACGAAGCAGAGGAAAGGAGGATGGAGGAAGAGGAGGGGAGGATGATGATGAGCCAGGATGATGAAAAGCAGAGAGAGAAGAGAGAGGAGCAGAGGAGGAAGGGCAGCACGGAGTTCAGAGGAAGGCAGGAAGAGGATTATGATGCAATGCTGGACAATGGTGACGAATGGGGAGACAGCGACTCGGAGTCTGAGTACAGCTACCGGTCTGGTGGCAGCATGTCCTCCCTCAACGTGGAAAGTGGAGGAGATGGGATGCTCACGGGAGGCTGGGACCGCATCGGAGTTGGGGAGCCAAAATCGAACCAGGAGGAAAGTGGCCCAATAGGAAATAGAGAACTAGCTGCAAGACAAAGAAGCTTTGGCCGCAAGTCCCTCACAAGACCCAAGCTGGGAAATCTGGAGGAAGGAGAAGAAGACCAAGATGATGATGATGATGATGAGGATGAGGATGATGAGGATGATGATCAGTCCTCGGACTCAGACGGTGAGATGCCAGAGCTGATGGACACCGTGTGGACACTGCGGGACCGTGAGCGCTTCAAGGCTCAAGAGATGGAGAAACACCAGGTGCAGCTGACTATGTACCGCCGCCTGGCGCTGATCCGCTGGGTCCGCACCCTTCAGGGCCGCGTGCAGGAGCAGCAGAACCGCCTGCAGTCCAGCTTTGACGTCATCCTCACCCACAGGAAGGAGTTGCTGCGAATGGGCGCCGCCGCTGCCATAGCCAACGCCGCTCCTGCCGCTGCTGTCAGCCAATCATGAGAAGGGACGAGAGGAGCTGAAACAGGCGGTTAAAAACTGCACTTTTGCTCAGATATTTCCCCTGGAAAAAGGGCAATTTTCCCCCATCCTGAAGGGCACTTTTAAGCTTTATGTTGCTGATTGTTGGTCTTCTTCCTTGTTTTCCCACCCAAAGCATCAGTTAATGTGTCAGACTCATCTTTAGTCAGCTGAAGACTGGATTTAACTTCAGCTTCTACATCAAACCAAAATCTCACATGACTTAGGATATATTCTGATTAAAGCAACGGCTATATGAACTCTCGAGCGTGATTATAATATGATGTTTATATCAAAAATGTCCTACATGGTGTTCTTGTTTGTCTTGACCTCTGTGTTAAAAAAAAAAAGGAAAGAAAATCAGTGTTGGAAAATGTCCCTGTCTTAGAGGTAATTTATACCATGAGCTGCTGTACATAATTATGATAGAGTAAAAGAATAAAGTATGCTTATATCTAACATTTTGTGTGGATGCTTTTTTTAGAAATATAACTTAATCTTGATTGATCACATTTTTAATAGACGCATCTGAGAGAAAGACTGTGGCTGATAACTCCACTTTGAGAGCAGAAAGGCTTCTTTTGATTCCTGAAGAACATTAGAAGGAGCCCTCCCTCAGAACAGATATGACTAAAGAAGGCCAGTTTTTATCTTCTGTTGCTGTACTTGCTGCAATGGGAGCCCTGGGCCAATGGCTTTTGAGCTCACAATTGCCTCTTTGTCAGCTGAACAAAGTTGTTTTGTATCTGCTCATCACACGGGGCTGAGAGTGTGTGTTCTGCAGGGAGTGTGATAGCCGTGTGAGGGCTCAGGCCTCAATCTTTATGGGCAGGGCTGCTGCCGCAGGCACTCTGGGATCATCTCACCTCTTTCCGTGTGTGTGTGTGTGTGTGTGTATGTGTGTGTGCGTTCAGAAAGATACCAGCCGTGCTGCCACCCTATAATCTCTGTCCCGAGCCAGTCGTGGGGAGGCGCTGGATGCCCTCGGGGAGCCTCAGTGTGCGCCCCGGGCCGCTGCAGGTCCTATCCGGCCGCGGTGAACAGACGCCGGTCCGGTTGCGCGCAGGAGCCAAACCCCGGGGCAGGTTTGGGATAATCCCTAGCTATGCCTCCTAACCAATTCCCGTTTATTTATTTTTTTAAGCTTATCGCCTTTCTTGGACGCGCAGGCACCGCACAGAAAGTCTGAGTCCATTTCCATATTGATCCCCTGTTCGTTGTGTTTGCGAGGCGACAAATCTGAGCGGATAACATGTTTACAGCAGAACACTGACTTGTATACAACGTGATATAGAAAACATCCTCTAAAAAAGGACATCTAGGAACAAACGTGCCTTTGATGACGATTCTGTAAACCACCGAGACGCGATTTCAAGGTAGTTAGAGGTTATAAATGAGCTGAAACAAAGCTGGAGATAAATGAAGCTGCAGGGGCACGAAGGAAAAACACTGACTGATCAGTTTTTCCTCGGGATAAGAGAGTGTTCCAGCATCTTAAGTGCATGTGACAATATTTTAGATGCGTAATTCAGTACCACAATATCCGCTGGTACTAAGCTTATTAACTATTTCCCCAAGACGAAGGCATTAAAAAAGTCAACCAGTAGAAATTTTGTGCAGAGGAAAATATAACTGGTGGCTTTATTAATGATAATAAATTACTCACTGAGCTTTCATAAATAAATTCTAAGCAATAATCAGAAAAAGTCTGGTTTATATGTTTGTAACGTTTCCACAACAATTAAAATATATTTAACGATGGTACTTTTAACAGCATCTTAACGAATTTCTCATAATATAGGTTAATAAAGACTTTATGTTATTTGTTATAATTCATGTTTAAACGCAACTGTGTGACACGTTTTTAATGTTAATCTGCTAATGATTAAACGGTTCTAACGAATATATTTTGACCTGGATGTTTTTATCCAACCTTTTCCCCTAAGTTCAGAGGTCAAACTGTCCCATGATGCCTCTGTTTAGATAAAGAAGTAAAAGACTAAGCGTGGCTGGAGGAGATAGACGCTACAAAGCAGTAAACAACCTGGAAAACTCTTTAACCTGGAAAATTATTTATTAGACGACAACGAAACCATAATTTTTCAAGTTTTCAACCACTGTAAATAGTGGCATCATACAATATTTCCAGGATAATGACTATTTACATCCAAATTTAATGAAAAAACACGATGTAAAGTGTGCAGGAGTTTTACTTACACTCCTTAGAATAAACACATTCTTCGGCGTGACCGTCGGGGCCCCTGCTGCGGGCGCTTTGACGGAGCGCATTGCGCACACGCGGGCGCGCATCCATCGTCTTCTGCAAACCTGCTAAATCAGTCGGTTACTAAAAATGAAACAAAAAAAAAAACGACACAGAGAAACGACAGGTATGGAGTTTTTCTCAGAGCAAAGCTTCCCGGGGAGCAGAGAGGTGCGCACAGCTGGGCCTCCTGGCGACCCCCGTGGCGACTGGGCGCGCCAAGAGGCGCATCTGCATTTTTCTGTTTTGTAATACACTTCACGTTGTTCGCCTTCAAATAAGGAGGGCACCCAGTTCAAATGTTTTAATGTCTGATGCAAGGTTTCAGGGGCTTTACTTTGCGATATATATTTAACTCACAGAGAAATTATTTTAACACTTCACCTTGTGGGCTGAGTTTTCAGCTGGTATTAGAAATTACATAGTTTTCTTCTGATTTGTATCTTGGTGGTGTTTTACCTGTAACATACCGACTGTGAGAAGCTTGTGACAGATTAAATAATTAGATCTTTCATACTCACATTTAAAGACGGGTGTGCAGTGACAGACTAATTTGTCGCCTGACAAAATATATATTCGAAATATTCGTTTTGCGCCCTGTTTTTCCTGCAGTTTAGACATACATATTCTTTCTCTCGTAGATTTTGGTATGTGTGTATGTTATGCCACCTGTCAGTGATTGCAAACCCGAAAATAACGGATTTATTTGTTGATAAGTGTATATTTTTTATCGATGCTTTTTCGAGGTTGCCAGGTTTGCTATGCTGCCTTGTGGCGTTTATTCCTTTCCAGCAATGCGGACTCAAAGTCTTTAAAGCTTACACAGTGACAGTCTGCAAACCTGCCACACAATGAAACAAACAGAGCTACCTACTAAAAAAAATATATATATATATATATTTATATGTGTGTGTGTGAGTGTATTTGAAGGTCAGGACATGCTTTCTAATGTGATTAACTTCAGCTTTGAGGGAAGATTATTTTAATGAACTACAGCAGATAAAAGATGTGTGATGAGTCATCAGTTAGTTTTAGGGTGACCAGACATCTACAGACTGAATGTGGGGCAAAACTGTGCTGGATGACGTGGGACTAATATATGCGTAACTCTACTAGCAAACTGTGCAGGTTACATGTTTGTTGGCATCTCTCATGTGAAAGGCACTTTTTAAAAAAAAATTGAGCTCTCACAACTTCCTATGAGCACAAATGTAGCTTTTATGTTTTTATGTCAAAGTCTTTGTATACTTGTATATTCGTCTTTTCTATTGTAATAACTGTTAACTGCTGTTCCAGGTGCAGCTAAACAACTTTGGGTTTCATTAAGGATGCACCACCATAATGGGTGTCCATTTTATTTGGTTAGTATCCAAGCATGACACCGACACACACAAACAGCCCCCAGAGTCTGTTTTTATCATGAGGGATCATAAGTCTTGTGACCTTGATGCTAACTAGTAGTGCAAAGGGTGAAGATAGTAATCTAGCTTTCCTGGGAAACCTAAAGTGTATCATATGTGCATCCTGATTGCCGTGAAGAAAGGAAGTGAGGAGAGGAAAAAAGTTTTTTTTTTTTTTTAAATCTTCAGCCAATTAAAATGAGGGACAAGGGATCAAAATGCTGTGCAGTCCTACAAGAGGTGGGACACCTGGAGAGGTGGGCTGACCGTAGATTGCCTGAGCAGTAATCTGCAGTATCATTTGATAGTATCACCTCACGCTTGACACGCAAGGCAATTGAAAAGATTTTAGAACATAAGCATAAAGAAAATATTGCTAATAATTTGTTAGAGTTTACGGACCCAAACATCCATCTCTGACCTGGTGCTCCCACACAACAGCTGATCACAGCATCCACTAGAGGGAGATGCTCCATCACACACCCACTCAGCTCACACCGTCCCCTCTTTTTGCTTCCGTGTTCTGACACCAGAGGGCAGCAGTGTGCACATGGATGGCTCATCCAGCAGTGGTGCACTTAACGGGGGACCACCTGGGATCCAGGAAGGAGGGTTTCTGTTAAATAATATAATGCAGGGCGTCAGGGCCGAGACAAATCTGAGGGTCTAGGGATGGTCGTGACCAGGTCATGGGCCCATATGATCCATTCAAAAAACGTCAAAAACATCAAAATCATACACCTAACAATCTTGTATTTTGTGTATTGTGTTTCATCTCTACCTTCTCTATCTCTACCTTTTGCAGGACTTTCCAAAAATTCAGAAGGACACACACAGAATTTTGGAAATTTTTGGGATCTCTATCTGAAATGAAGACCTCCAGGATTTGAGCCACACTGATTCCACACACATAGAAACAATATAACACTGCGTTAACTTAGCCAGTCAAATTTGACCTCGCAGTATGTGTCATCATTTAGATCTTATTGTTGGGTTGCTTATCCAAATTGGTGCCCTCTTGCAGTTTTTTTTTAAATTTACTTATCACAACATCATATGATTTGTTAACATGCATTTGTTAATGTTTAATTTTCACACGTTTACTCTTCCATACAACTATTCATAAATCTGTCACAAGTCTGTCTGGCAAAAACAATTAAAAAAAAAAAATGTCGGTGTGTGGCAATTTTACATATCTCTTTAAATCATCTCTTATATGTTACTATTTTTTAACTGGTTGAAAACGGCACCTGTATCCGATGTAGTTTCCAGTGCCGTGTTTTCTTTGTTGCACAGCAATAACTGTGGTTTTTCTAAAAGTTTTAAGGTGAAATCTAAGCCTAAACCAGCATTTCTCACATTTTTCTGTCATTCCCCTACATAACAAGTAATGTTATTCCCTAAAAAATTAACAAAATATATGTTTTTTTTAATTAAATAATGGACAGCAAAATAGCATCAGTAAATAAATGAACCAGAAAAAAAGCATTTATTTCCATAATTTGTCTCTGTGGCTGTCCTGTCAGCGGGTCTGAGCCCCACAATTTGAGAACCACTTGTTTAGCATTTCTTAGTGATTTGCTATTCTTGCAATTTATATATTTAACTGTCAGTTTTACACAAGCAAATATTGAACTGTATTATTTTTAGGGTTAAACCCGAGCTTGATGTGTTTGTCTGTTTGTATAACAATTTGGTTTTGACCCATTTTTGGTTAAATAAACAATAGTTTAACAATAAAATAAAAACAGTATTGACCTGAACTATGTCACTTTGCTGCGTGAAGGGGTTAAATATCCCCCATGATTTATTGTCCAGCAATTCCAAAATGCTTCTCAACACGAGAGTTTGTCAAATTTCTTCCTTTGTTATGAACACACGCTGATAAAAACAAGTTAAAGATCCTGCCTTCAGCCTGGATTCATCTCATTTCTGTACTCTAATGAAAGCAGCCCCTGATATTTTGTTCACTGATGTCTGTGTAAAGCTTTAAATCCTTTCCTGCTGCCGCATTTACCTCCCCGAGTACAGTAGCTACAGAGACTCGCATCACGCTGTTCCGACACTAAAATTCCCTACAGATCAAGATTCCTCAGGACAGGATCTGCGGTCTTGTGTTCAGATGCCCTTGACATGCAAAAGTTCAGGAGTCCCTGCTGCAGCCGTGGCTTTAGCTGTTGCGTCGGGCTTTTTTGAACACAGAAATACATATATTCCCTATCATGCTCTCTCTCCCCTTCTTCCCTCTGCCTGATGTAGTGTGACAGTGTGTTCGCCCGCAGCACTCCGCTGGCGTGGAAACAATCAGCTTTGACAGAAAGGGGGTGGTGGTGGTGGTGGTGGTGGGGATAGAGGGAGGTAGAGGAAGAGGGAGGGAGGGATGGTGGGTGAGGAAGGGTGGAGGGGAGGCTGGGGCCTGAGGCCCGAGGCCTGTGTATGATAAACTGGATAGAAAGACCCGCCATGAGAGGAGAAACAACACACAAACATAGATAGATAGATAGATAGATAGATAGATATTCCTTTTTCATGTGTTTCCCACTGTTTTCCCACTTCATGTTTCCTGCCTTTGCTCTTTTCACACCCTCATTAAAGTCTTGATTGAGTTCACCTGTGCCTTGTTATCCCTCTTTCTTTCTTTCTTTCTTTCTTTCTTTCTTTCTTTCTTTCTTTCAGTAAATGTCTCTATTTGGCTCTTCCTTGTGAACGTTAGCATCAGTGTAACACAGATAGAGCTAAAGAAAATTTCTGAGCCTTTTAATGTAGTTTAAGTTGAAAAGTTCATCATATTTAAGGTAAAAAAAAAAAACTTTTATTTTTGTCCCCTTTTTTAATCTCCTCAACTCTTTTCTAAATGTTTGCACTCTCCCTGTTTGTTTGTTTTTGTTTTTTATGCTAATTCATATATACAGATATTTTCAACATTATATTATTCTCAAGGCACCCACCTGGTTATATTATCAAATAACCTAAAATGTGCAAAGTATAATTTAATGGTTGTGGAGAAACTCTCCATATGAATTACAGCAGAAGTTTAATTAAATTTCTCAGTGTGTTTTAACTATCAGTTATCACTACTTTACTCATTCCTGCAGAGCCCAATTATTAAATTTAAATAATTTACCGTCTCATTAACAATAGATTTAGTACATCTGAATGTTCCTGGCTATGTTCACACTGCAAACCTTTGTGCTCAGTTCTTCTGATTTATTGTTTTTTGTCGCTTGGCTGTTAACATCGTTCTGGTCCTGAACTATCCTGCAGTGATGTGGGAGTCACAGCGATCGCGCTGCTGCACAGAAGTCCGTCTTTAGTGTTTCATGTATAGGAAGCCTACGATGGTTCCCGCTCATCTAGTATAAGAAATATACAGAAATATATTGAATACCTGGTGGTAACACTAAATAGGTACTGCAAAAAAAAAGTGTTCTAAAGACAATTCTTTGTTCTTGAACACAGCCTTAACTCTCTTTGGCAGCTTTCTTGTAATTTCTTTAAGAAGTCATCAAGAATAGTTCTCCAGGCTTCTCGAAGGGCATTCAAAGCTCTTCTTTGGATGTTGGCTGCCTTTTTTTTCCTCTTTTCTCTGTCAAGATGATCATACACTGCTTTAGAAATGTTGAGGTCGGGGCTCTGAGGAGGCCAATCCATGACTGATGGTGTTCCATTGGGTTTTTTTTCTAGCTATGCTTTCATGCTGAAAAATAAAGCCATTTGCAGTCAGAGGCTTTCCAGATGATATTGCATGGTGGATCAAAATCTGATGGTCCTTTTCCGCATTCATAAATCTATCCATTTCGACCCAACAGATCATGACAGAGCCTCCACCATGTTTTACAGATGGCTGTGTCTCCCTGCTGGCAATGATTTTCGACTCATCACTCTATCAGACCTGTTGCCACTGATTTTCAGTCCAGTTCTTGTGTAATTTGGTATACCCCACCCTTTTCCCCTTCCTTAAGAATGGCTTCTTGACAGCCACCCTTCCACAGAGATCATTTCTGATGAGGCTTCAGTGAACAGTAGATGAAGGGCCAGATGCATCTCTCAGGTCCTGTGTCAGCTCCTTGCTGGATCTTTTCTGATACTGTTCATCTGCTCCATGTAGTTTTTTTTTTATTTTTTATTTTTTAGGCATGCCACTTCTTCTTTTTATGTGTTTTTTGTGACATGCTGCTAATAACAAACTGCCTAAAGATGCGACACAGTTCACCCCTTCAGTTAGGTGCCTTTTATACTTGAATGGTTCATAGGTCAGTGTTAAGTGGCTTAAAAAAACATATTCCTCTGAAAATGGTCGGGTGCAAGGACTGGACTGAAAATGAGTGGAAAAGCAGCCAATGTGCAAAGAAAAACTGTGAAAGACCTGCAGAAAACCTGGAAAACTATTACTCAAAGTCCTATAGATGAATGGATTGGTTGGTGAAGTTTAAATCTAAAATAAAACATTGTCTATAGGATCTGTAACAACCTGTTGAAAGTAGCAAAAAAAAAAAAAAACTACACTTCAGTTAAGACCTTTCTGACCTGCGTGTCGCTCACCCACTTGACTCTCTTGGCTGATTTAGTTAAAGCCATCAGGTCCATTATGAGGGTCTTTTTCAAGCTTCTCAATCATCCACTGATTCCAGGACTTGAAGCTTGTGTGTGTGTGTGTGTGTGTGTGTGCGCGCGCGCGCGCATGTGCGCGTGTGCGCGTGCGCGCGTGCGCGTGTGTGCGTTGATGGTTCAGCTGCCTCGTCTGCTATAACCAGCTAATAAATATGAAAACAGCAGGTTAAAACTTTTTTATTCGTCCCATGCCTGAAAGGATTATACCCTTCTATAGAGTCCCGTGAAAAATCCCCCAAACCTCATAATGCCCAATGTTGTCCCATAAAACTGTGTTGAACAAAAGATGGAGAAAGGGGGCTTTTTCACGCATAAGGGGTTTTCTCAAGAGCACATTGAGGGGAGCCACGGTCGGGATCCGCCCATAGATTATCTGGCTGTCGGTGAAAGCCCGGCTGGGAGAGGCAGGTGCGTGTGCCAGGCGCAGGGGGGTCGTAGGGGGCCCGGTGACCGAGCAGAGGGTGGTGAACTATGGAGAATTCTGAGCAGCTGCCGGCAGGAATGTTTGCAGATTGTCACTTCCATTTAACGTGCTCTTTTTCTTTCCTCTCCACCCTCCCACCCCGGCCTAGAGATGGAACTGGTCTCCCAGGTTTCCCTCCCACCCCCGAGCCGCAGAGATCGGGGCTAAACGGTGACACCGCGGCCACAAAAGCAACAACCCGGCGTGGGTCCTTCTCCGCCTCTGTAGCGTGAAATTGTGGATTAAACTGATAAGGAGGGAGAATGATACAGATCCCACATTTTTTGAGGCCGTTTTAGGAGACTAAGCGAATGCCTTGTAACTCATAAAGCAGGGTTAACACACTGTTGTCCCCAGAGGCTTCTTTCATACAGGTTATTGGATTTTAGTTTTTTGAAGTGCAGACTTCAACATATGGTGGCCTGTAGATGAAGCTGAGGCTCTTTAATAATGCAACTCATGAATTTATCTCTGCAACTTTGCCAAAATTTAACAAAATAAAATAAAGGATACAAACTTAATGCCCCCTGAATTCGGAGAACACGTTGGAAGCATCACCTCTTATCTTTACTGTAATGCATTCACAGAAGACGTCTATGCAAAATTACAAAAATGCATTTATCACGAGGATGATAGTTCCCCATGTTGACCCACACAGGCTGTAGCTTTGCCTAGAAATGGCCCTCTTTGCACCCTACCTTGGTCTCTAATCTCTTCAGTCCAAACTGTGTCCTCTTTCCAAACTGTGGCCTGAGGCTATGTGTGGGTCCTCAACATAATCCCCTTCAAAACTCTGCTGTCCCTGTTATTCCACTGGGGTTTGGCAAAAGTGCTTCATGTCAGAGCGGCACAAAGCTCAATGCTTTTTCACACCATCTTCCAGCAAAAGGGATTAATGTCCTCACTATTATGAATAATGAGAATGAATAACCAACAGCTCGCTGTTTATCTCATCGATTTAATAAAGGAAAGAGTGTCCTTGTGCTTTGTATTGAACTGTCTTCAGGGTGCATATGGAGGTCATATATAAATAAAGGAATAGCCTAAAAGCCATAAATCTAGTCAGGATGTGATGCTTCAAAGCTAAGTGTTGGCACTGATTTTATCTATTGATGAAACTCAACCACAAAATTTAATTTCTGTTTATTTTGTACACATGTTGTGTATTTTTTGTTTTAGAATTTATTATATTTAATGTAGGTCAATTTGTGATTTTTAATAACTAGGTAATATGTGTTTGTTGTGTATGGTCTTAAACACAAAATAATTTTTTCACTTGTGATGCTTAAATGTGGCAAAAACAAAGCGATGCACGTCGTCCTGGTAGCATGAAGAAAGCCTCCATGGTGGGAGTATGAGTATGCATGAATAGAGGGCCTTTTATGCTGTATTCCCAGAAGGGACTAGTCCCATCCAACTACTGCCCAATAACCTGCCTCAGTAATACATGGAACTTTCTAATAGTCACCAAGATGAACAGGCACATGGCTCAATACGTGAACACGGCCCAGAAAGGAATTGGCAGAAATGTCAGAGGATCAAAACACCAGCTACTGGTAGATAGTTACTTACTGCAAAACCAGACTGACCAACCTGTGCGCTGCCTGGATTGATTACAAGAAAGCCTGTGACTCAGTGCCTCACAAATGGATCCTGGACTGCCTCGAACTGTACAAGATCAACGAGACCCTAAGAGCATTCATTAGAAACTTAATGGGGATGTGGAGAACAATACTTCAAGCCAATTGCACAAGTTACCACCAAGTGTGGGATTTGAGAAGTTGGAAGAATGGGAAGAACAAGATCTGGGCTATCAACACCTACGCCCTGCCAGTTGTCGGATACCCTGCTGGTGTAATAAGCTGGCCAAAGGAGGAAATAGAAGCCACCGATGTCAAGACAAGAAAGCTCCTTACCATGCATGGAGGGCTTCACCCCAAATCCAGCACCCTGAGACTGCACGCTAAGAATGAGGCCAAAGACTAGCGAGTGTCAGAACCACTGTCCTAGATGAAACAACAAATATCCATGAGTGCATCAGGAAGGTGCCCACAAAGGATCATGTGCTGAGTGAAGACCTCAGGCAACAGAAACCCGAGAAAGAAGAGGAGGAGGAGAAGGAACCATCATGGAAGGACAAGTCCCTGCACGGCATGTACCACCGGCAGATAAAATCCTGAACAAATCCTGGCTGGACAAAGCTGGACTAAAAGACAGCACAGAGGCACTAATCATGGCAGCACAGGAACGAGCTCCAAGCACAAGATTGACAGAGATCGATATATATCTGTATCTATATACTTTTATGCCGTTTTTCTACACAATTTGAGCACTTAAAACTCATTTTTTTCAATGCCTAAGCACTTTTTATCCCACACTCATTTTCCAATGGATGCAATGGGGGAACTCGGGGTTCAGTATCTTGTCCGAGGATATTTCAACATGCAGTTTGGAGGAGCTAGGATCAAACCACCAACCTTCTGATTAGTAAACAGTCACCTGAGCCACAGCCGTCCCACAAACATTCGCCATCCTTGCATCTTTGACTCTTTTGGTCAGCATTTACCAACATTCAGTCGATGGACCAACAAAAACTCCCTTTCATTATGACTAAATCTGCAAAGTTTCTTTTGATCCCCTCAAAATTCTTTCCTCTGTTTTACAGACACATTATTTCTTATCTGGATCATTGGGGCTAAGCATGAGTATCTAACCTCGTGATAAAATGCCACACGGGCTCGGCCAACCAGTTGAAACCCCATAAAAACTGAAGAAAGAGCCTACATCTTTCCTTTATCACTTTTATCCGGCGTTTTCACTGATTGTCTCGGATTTTCCAAACAGCAGTGTATCAACTCTGCACCAACATCTGCCAAACAGACAGTGATTCATGGAATAATGAATGAGAAAAGCATTTCTCCTAGGAGCCATAAATGATGATCAATGTGACAAATCAGCTGTATTACCACCACCACCACCCCCACGAAAAAAAGGTGGAATAATAAACACTGAGTTGTGAGTGACAAAAAGTCTCATCTGCGTCTCCTTAAAGTGCCTCCTGTGCATCATGACCTTAACGCTTCTCTTCGTCACATCTGTTCCTCCTCTTCTCCTCCACATGCACTGGATCACAGCTCCTTTTCCACAGCTGCCAGAGCGGACAATGCAGCTCAGAAGGAGAATATGAAAATGAAATATGAAACAGTGGTGTGATAAACTGGTAGATAATCATCTTTTCATTAAACTTTCATCCCCAGTGACTTAAAAATTCAAGAGCCCAATTACAGAGCTTGTATCTCTCTTTCTCTCTCTCTCATTCTCCCTCTCTCTTGCTTTTCTTAACAAGAGCAGTCAGGGAGAGGGGTGAGTGGCTTAAGGGATGAGTGAGAGCATCATTATGAAGTGGTCACGGGGAGGAAGGGAGGGCAGGAGGGGGTGAGATGACCTATCATCCTGAGTGGAGGACGGGGAGCAGCAGGCCTGATTTTAGCCTGTCCGAACGGTGAAGACGAGGAAGAAGAGATGGAGAGAGAAAGACAGATATGTGGCACATGCTGCGATGCAGGTCGGATGGATGGATGGATGGTGGTTGTGGTGGGAGGCAGGCAGACACACATACAAGCTAAGAGGAGTATAGATTTTCCAGGCAGATAGTGGAAAGACGTGTGCATCCTGATGAGTGCCACAAACAGGCCGCATGACTCTCTCTCGTCTGCCTGTTTCTGTGTGTGTGTGTGTGTGTGTCAGTGTATTAGCAGTCAGAGCACTGAAGCCCACGGGCGATTCCTGTGTGTGCTTGCGATAAAGGGAAAAAGGGAGGAAGTATAACGGGGGGTGGGGGGTGGGTGGAGGCGGGGGTGAGGGGTGGCTGGGTGAGAGGAGAGATGAGGAAGTTGAATGGGGGGAGGGTGTGTAGAGAGAAAGAAAGAAAGAGCGAGAGAGAGGAAAGAGCATCCAGCAGAGCAGGGAGCTTCCTCTGTGCTGTCAAAGCCTCTGGATCATGTCCCCATTGGTGTCTCTCTCTCTCTCTCTCTCTCTCTCTCTCACACACACACACACACACACACACACATATATTCCCTCACCCAATTGCTCTCTTCTCCCTCAAACCAACCCCTCCCCTCCCCTCCCTCTCATGAAAAGAGTGTCTTGGCAGGGTAATTAAGAATGGCCTCTAAACACAGGAGTATGGCAGGAAAGCTCCAGATGAAAGTAAATGATTAAAATAATTACAGGCTGAGAGCTGACGAGCCGGAGTGTGGGGTGGCCGCCGGACATTTGTCGGTAATTAGATAATTAATCTGAATGCAAATGATGAGCCCTAAC
>VUQJ01001255.1:15028-26223 GCA_015108635.1 Andinoacara biseriatus
CTCGTAATGACAAGTAGACATGAATATCTTGTTAAAAATATACTAAAAGGCACAAGCCACCGCTATGTGTTGTGCTGTCTGCACTGCGATGCCAAATGAAGGGTACGAACATGAAATGGCACCTGAGGAAGAAAACAGAGCACGCTTTGCACACCCTAAAATGCGTGAGCAAATTGTGGATTTACTCACTCGCTGCAACACATCCAAACACACACTCATTATATCTCCGCGCCTCTTCCTGATACACACTCTCAAATACTGTCAGCATGTGTGTGTGTGTGTGTGCACGCGCGCGTGTGTGTGTGTGTGCTCTAAGCGGAGGTAAACACCTAACTTCATAGTTTATTCAGAGGCAGGGCTTCTTCTTCTTCTTCTTTTTTTTTTCTTTTTCCAAGGTTGGTGTCTGTGCAGGAGCGTGGATCTTTAAATTTAAATAAAGATCTTCGGGGTTTATTTATGATGATTCCTAACAATAAAGCTGAAAGTCTTGCAAATACAGAATACAGCAAATATTATATATTGCTAAAGATGTGGCAGTTCTGTCTTCATTGACAGCAGCGGGCATTTGTGAAGGACGCAGCTCGGCTCCCCAAAGTATTATAATAAATAAATGACTGAATGGGCATAAATGAGTTTGCAGTAACAAAGCTGTGATTTTTTTTAATGGTATAGAGAAATAAGATGAATTATTTGAAATCGAATAAAAGAGCAATTCATTTGTGTTGGTTATATTTTTCCTATTTTTGCCAGTTCCACCGAAAAGACAAAACCCTCCATGAAGAATGTAAACACACTTTTATGCAAAACCTTTAATTGTGCAGGTTGAGCGTCCAAATGCCGACTTCAAAAACTTTATTTGGATGATGCGGGTAATCCCTGTGGCAGCGAGAAACTGCATAAATTCACAGGGTTCACACTCAAGGGAAGGCAAAAAAGACACCAGCTGAAACTATTTTTTCACAATAACAAACAAAGAAAAACTAACGACCAGAGAAACCTTAACAACAAAAGCACAAGGGATTAGGGAACTAAACTATCCAAGTAATTCAAAAACTAAAATACAAAAACAATAGTCAGGAGACTCAAATTAATAATAATTAATAATAAAACTTCCCCAAATTAACCATAAAACCCATAGACCATGACATAAAAGCTCTCTTGAATAAATGATTGCAAAATTGTCTAAATTACGGCTTCAATTGGAATCTAATTAAATGGAGAATCGAAGCATTCACTCCCAGTTTTTAGTTCTCAGCATCTATCCAGGCTTAGCTGCTTGATTACAGCCAATCCTTCACCATTAACTATTACTAAAACATTAAAACCACCAAAACAGCTCAGCTGCTGGTGGTGCAGCTGCCCTCGGGCTCGGATGTTGCCATGTGGAAGCGTATTGGGCGGGACACATAACATCCATGTGAATGCCAAGACCCAACGTTTCCCATTAGCCTCCACTGAGAAATGTTTAAATAAATAAATAAATAAATAAAGCTACTGGTTGGATTACATTTTAGGAAACATTACTTTTAGGTGTACCTTCCTAGCCTGGCTTTCTTTAATTAGCTTATTTCACTTACTGTATGTGTCTAACATTGCAACACAATACAAGTCGTCCAACAACTCACCTGCATGATGATCTTCTGGAGAAGCCACACAAGCGTTGCCTGCTGCAGAGACCGGGCCTCCATATTTACCTGTGCAATCATACATACTGAATAAAGCTTAAGCGGCTTATCTACCTGACATCCTTGATCAATTTAAACTCACCCGTTAACCTAAGATGCATATCTTTGCACTGTGTAAGGAAAACAAAGTACCTGGAAATCGGGGACAGCAGGGACCGGAAGACTCGACACAGACAGGCCCCAGGGGATTCAAACCAGGAACTTGCTGTGAGGCAACAGCGCTAACCACTGCATTACCTTACATGTAACCTAAAAGCAAACCCTAGCCTGAAAGCTCTCTTATTAAGAGCATCAGCCACCTTTCTGTTTATGGTTTCCTTCACTGGACAGCACTACTTTTTCTTCCGCTGATGTTTAACTAAGAGAAATGTTGATGCATTGTCTTGTTATCTTGAGATGCAAAAGTGGTATTACATTACAGTGTGGTTAATTGGTTAGCATCTAATATTAGTAGATATCGCTACAATAAAGCAAAGAGATATGTCTCATATAGCCTCATATAAGACAATAATAATATTTCACATTTGGGATAATTTTACTTTATTTTTAACCTAAGCATTTCACATATTGCCTTTGTAAAGCAGCAGTTTGACTGATGTGTTTGAATGATGGCTTCAGAATAGTGGAATACCCAGCTTCGTCTATCCATGAAGCCAGGTGACACACTGCAAGAATGTCTCATAAAGACCTGGATGACCTAATTTCCTGCTCCTAAATTCAGATAAAACTAGAGTTCTTGTACTCAGATTTAAAAAAATTAAAAACATAGTGTTTAACCAGACACTTATTCTGTATATGGCATTACTTTGGCCTCCAGTAACACTGTGAGGAATCTTGGACTCATTTTTCACCAGGATATGTCCTTCAATGCTCATATTAAATAAATGTGTAGGACTCCTTTCTTGCATTTGTGCAATATTTCTAAAAATTGAAGAGTGATGCTGAAAAGCTAATTCATGCATTTATTACTTCTAAGATGATTATTGTAATTCATTATTATCAAGCTGTCCTAAAAACTCTCTGAAAAGCCTTCAGCTGATCCAAAATGCTGCAGCTGGAGTACCAGATTTCTTCCTGTTAAAAGGGAGATTTTAACTCTGTCACCAAGTTCTTGCTCATAGGCGGGTCATCTGATTGTTGGATTTTCTCTGTACTATTGTTGGGTCTTTAGCTTACAATATAAAGTGCCTTGAGGCAACTGTTGATGTGATTTGGTGCTATATGAATAAATATTGAACTGAATAGCAGGCAGCACAGTGGTTAACACAGCTGCCTTATGGCAAGAAGGTCCTGGGGTCGACTCCGCTGTCTGAGCTTCTCTGTGCTCGTCTGCATGTTCGCTGTGTGTGCTCCAAAGACAAGCTTGTTAGGTCAACTGCTGAGTCAGTGTTGTCTCATCTGCCTCTGTGATAGGCTGGCAACCTGTCCATGGTTGGGGTCCCACCTCCACCCTTCTACCAAGAGGTGTTCCCTGATTTGATGAAGACGGTGCTCGCCCCTCTATTTATTCAGATCTCCCATTGGTTAGCTGTTGGGTGTGACTATATGTATATCAAATTCATACCAGATGAATCCATTCAGTGAGCTTTTGTAAGTGTATCTATCAGCAGCAAATATATCAACACATCATTTTGTAAGTCAATGCTGCTTCTTCTTTCATCTACCTCCACCTCATCCTGTCCCTAAGTATCCTCTTATGTCCCACCAACCCTCTGCCCCAGGTATACCCCAGGTATTTAAATCTAACCTCGCTATCTCCTGTCATGTTCACCTTTCCACCCGTCTCTGTACTTCCTACAGGTCTGCACATCACCCTTGTTCATTTTGTAAGTCAAATAAATCAATAAATCCTGACGGGTTTTCAAGAAGCATCAGTTATTCGGAGCATCCCTCCTTGTTAGTGCAAATTATTCTGTCTTTAAGAGGCTCTGGAGGAAAATGTCCACCATTCTCATTAAATAAAGACGGCTTGCCCGCTCAGTCATTCAGTTCACCTCATCATAACCACTGGAGACCAACTCTGTGCTGTCAGCATGCTTGGTTAGCACCTTGTTAGGCTCTGTGCTGGTTAATCCTGAGTGCCATCATCAGATAATATCTCAGATGTACATACTCCAGAGCTCAGGATATAATACTGGCTGATTACATAAACAGATTTCTGTGCTATACTCTTCATAATTGGAGTAAACCAAAAATGCCATTTAGAACATTACAGCTCTTCAATGATTGTCCTAATTATTAATTTGTTCTGTTGTTTGATAAATAACGTTATTACTGGAATTTGTGTGAAGCTCTGAGGAAATAAAGGATAATACAATATATTTAGACTCAGAAGAAGTCAGATCTGGTGATTTAATTTGCTCAGCATTTATTTACATGTATAGGCAAGCAGCAATAAAATGATTTTCTAAGAAAGGACACCCAAGAAAACAGTCCAAGAAAAGAACATTGGTAATTGGCTGTCTTATGCATTATTCTGAACTTACTCTGAACAATTAATTTGGATTTAAACACATAAAAGGGAACATATCCTGTTTATACACAGAAATTAATGCCAAAATCTGTTGTGTTTCAGCCTGTATTAAAATAAATATTAAGGGGAAAAAAAATTTACTCTCCAAGGTAGAAAAACTGTCCCTTTGTAGGTTACAACTCTTCCCGTATTATGCTTCCAGGATGAGAAACTACACTCACGAACACCTTCACAATAACATTTTAAATATCGAGCAAATGTCAATATTTTTTTGACTGAAAACACAAGACTCCTTTTGTCTTTGTGTTTCTTTGTTATTTATTAACCCTTGTGCCAGGAGAAACAATGCAATATTTATTATAACAAGATCATAATAAGAACGAAACTGTTTCGAAAGCCTTTAACATTCAGCCAGAGTAAAACCGATGGACCACACCAGATAAAAATCAGCCACAGGCATCAGTTAAAAGCAGCTTATTTGAAAAATAGTGTCAGTCAACAAGCCCGATATTTGCTGATATAACTGTGCATCCTGACTGAATATACTACAGGAAAATCTATCTAAACTTTTTTTAAATTTTGATGGAAATATGGAACACAATTTGCTCTTAACTGTATGACTCAAATCTAATTGTACATCCTGTATAATGACAATAAAGGAATTCTATTCTAATTATAAAATCAAAAACTAACCTATGCTCTTAACATCACAGCATAAAATAATGACAAGCAATCATTAAGACAATTTAAAGGAACAAATAAACAGGAAACTCCAAAATGAGTAAGAAAGGGACATTTTAAGTTTCTTTCTCTCGGTCAGCGTTTGTGTGCATGTCTGTGACAAAAACAAGCATGCTGTCCAAGTCTTTTTTTTCTCCCCTGAATGTTTACTCCACCACCAATTCAAACTCCTCAGCCTCCTCAAACTCTGCATTCATCTTTGCAGCCAGAGCGTCCAGCTCCGTGGTGTCTATCTGCTGGATCTTCTTCCTCCTCCTCCTCCCCTTCACTACAGCAACTCCGGGGATGTTTAGGTCCGGCTCGGGGAAAGCTGAACCACCACAGTCGTCAAATTCGAGCAAAGACGTGAATGAGTTCAGTCCAGTAAAGGATCCTGCAGAAACCTCCAGTCCAGACTTGGACAGCCCAGGTCTCCGGACCACCACCTCTGGGGTTTTCAGTTTCTCAAAGCCGAATAAAGTCTCACGAGTGTCAGTGCTGTTCAAGGACTTGTCGCTGAGCCTGCTGTAGGACCGGCGCACTTTCTGCGACCACATATCGTTGTCTGGATCCAGCTGCGGGGGATGAGAAGCGGGCGACGGCGATGAGGGTAGGATCGGTGAGGGCATAGCGGCCTTCTTCTTCGTAGGCAAGGAAGAGCCGCCCTCACGGTCCGGAACAGAACCAGGGGTGGAGACTTTCGGCTTTTTCTGCTGGATTCCCTCAGAGCCGGACGGCCTCGGCGTGTTCTCCTTGTTCGATTCTAGCAGTGCGACTGTTTTTCTGGGTGCTATTTTCCTCACAGTAATGGAGCGTTTAACAGTGACAGACGACAGCGCCATTTTGTTATCATTTTGAGCCTGCGGAGAAGAGCTAAGCCGCGGGGAGCGTCTCCGCTGCGAGCTGTCAAAGCTGTTAGACTCCGTCATTATGCTCCGAAGCGTCCCTTCATCCATCCCAATAGTCTCCTGAAGAAACACCAGATTTTTCTCTCACAGCAAATCAGGCTGTAACTCAACACAACTGCAACCTGTTCAAATTGCCCGCCTGTCCGCGTCGCGTGAAAAACGCGAGATATCCGTTCCTGTGACGTAATCAGTTTGCGCCGGTTCTCAGAAACTTTTGCTGTGTAATCCGTACAGGCGAGGCTAAGAAAAGGCTCCTAATTTGTTTTATATAAATATTCTAATAGTAAAATAGTCAGGAGAATGGAATATCTAATTGGGATACAGGGACCAGATTTTGTCCTCGTCGCCGCTGATAATGTCGCCGCAAGCAGCATCATTCAGATGAAACACGGTATGACAACGCGTTAGCTTAGCGTTAGCCGCATAGCCGGTAATTTAGACAGACCTGCTAACAAATCTACATTTTATAGTCTCTAATCGCACTAAACCCAGTTTGTGCTTTCAATAAGTAGTGCTTGAACACCCCTTCCTTTTCTCTTTGCAAAAATGCTTAAATGTAACCGCACACTGTGAATGGGACTAGAGCTAGCAAAGCTAATAGTAGAGTAGCAAATAATCTATCACGTTTAGATGTTTTTCTCAGCATAATTCAGTTTAACATTGTTATAATCTTTCCCTAGCTAATCAAATCATTTCTAAAGTTCATTCATAACTAAGGATGGCAACCTTAGTATGAGTTGCATAAGCAGGCTTTTGACAGCGAAAGTGAAAGTCACTGAATCACTTTGTCAGTCAGTTAATGGAAGTATACTCTCATTGGCATGAATGCTGTGGTACTTTGGGGCTCTTAATGACTTCATTGATATGTTTTTTTTCCAGGGTGGAATGATTGTACAGTATACATCTTTAGACTTTCAAAAACAAGAATTGGGTGCACAAGTTGGAATTTATTTAGGATTTTCTCTAATCCACAGAGGGTCAAAATTATACATACAGTCTCAAAAATACATATGCACCCACACTAATATTTGGTTAAATGTCCCTTAGCAAGTTGCACCTCGACCAGATGCTTTTTGGTAGTCATCAACAAGTTTCTGGTATAATTCTGGGTCGATTTTGGCCACTTTTCTCAGCAGAATTGATAGAGTACTTTTAAATTGGTTGGTTTCCATGGCTGGACCTGGCTTTTAAGCATAAACTACAGTTTTTCAATAATTTTGAGGTTGTGGCTTTGGGAAGACCATTCCAGAAATTTAAGGTTATCTATTCCAAAACCTGTTTAGATGTGCGTTTGGTATAATTGTTCTGTTTGAACTCTCATCTGTGTCCAAGTTTCAACTGTCTTGTCTGTTGATCTGAGGTGAAGTTGAAGAATTTGGGGTTAGTCCTCCTCCTTCATTATTCCATCCATTTTGTGCAATGTACCAGTACCACTGGCAGCAAAACAGCCTCAGAGCATGACACTACCACCATCTTACTTGACACTTGGTACAGTGTTCTTAGGTTTGAAAGACTCCCCTTTATTCCTCCAAACATACTGCTTGTCATTGTGGCCAAATAGTTTAATCTCTGTATCGTCTGTCCTTAAAAAATTTCTTGAAGGCATTTGGCTTGTCCATGTGTGCAGCCGCAAATTACAGTCAAGCTTGAATTTGTTGATTTTTGGAGTAGGGGTTTCTTTATCCCTCTCAGTCCATCGCAACGTAAAACTCAATGATGCTGGTGTTCCAGCAGTTTACAGTTCATGGCAAGCTTGAGTTTTGGTGGTTCCTGGGTCGTTCCTGAACATCCTAACCAATTTCTTCTCATTTGAGGGGAATAGATGGGGTCTTTTTGCAGATGGCAAAGTTGTGACACATTTGAATAACTTGCACTTGCATATAATTGTTTGAAATTATTATATGGGAATCTGCAGTAGTTTAGAAATGGCACCAACTTGTATAAATCTACAATTCTCCTTCCAAGAGCTTCACTGAGTTCTTTGGACTTGCTCATTGTTTTGAGTATTGGTCAATCCAATGAGTGCTGTCAAACACATCCTTTTTATGAGAAACTAACAGCTGACAATCATGATCACTAATGAGTTATAAGACCTTGTTGAACCTTCAGTGTCCCTACTTAAAATAATTAAGTCTGTGTATATTTGAGTCTGTATGTGTACTTTTGATCCTGTGTGGATTAGAGAAAATCCAAAATAAATTCAAACTTCTGCACCCAATTCTTGTTTTTTAAAGTCATTTAAAGATGTATGTTGTACAATCATTCCACCCTGGAAAACAGTTCAAAGAAATCACTGAAAGCCCCAAATTACCCAAATGTTGAGTGACTGTAAACCTCTGACTAAAACTGTAAGGCAGTTTATGAACAGAGTTAGTGACGGGTTTGTGTTCTTCTTTTTTTTCTTCAGACTATGACAAGATGTTCAAGCTCAGTGAGAAGATTTTGCTGCTGTGTGTGGGAGAAGCTGGAGACACGGTGCAGTTTGCAGAGTACATCCAGAAGAATGTGCAGCTCTACAAAATGAGGAACGGTAAGGACCTCAGACATGATCAATGTGTGGTGCGCCTGTTCCTTCGAGGTTTCTGGTTTAACTCTAAAATGTTTGTGAGAGATCAGTTTGCTTGACTTACATCCAAAGCTTTGATTCTGATGATATTTTTTCTCCTTTCTTTTTCTTAGGTTATGAGCTCAGTCCGGCAGCAGCAGCAAACTTCACACGAAAGAATCTTGCAGACTATCTTCGGAGCAGGGTAACTGTCCCGATATGTTTGGTTTTTTTTGTTTTTTTTAAAAAAAGAAAAACATAGTAGGGATGCACAGATATAATTTCCAAGTGGCAGTGGACAGTTTTTTATTTTAGTTTGTGTCTCATTAATTTTGCACTGGCTAAGTGTGATGAAGAGCTGACTTTAAAACACTTCAGGTAATTTTTTTTTTTTTAATAATGAAAGTTTCTTTATCTTCCTTACACTAAATAAGCCAAAAAAAATTGGCAAATTGTTGTATTAAAAATGAACATTGGCCTGGAGTTTCACAATCGGTACATCCCTAAAAAGTACATGCCTTTTCACGAAGAATGGCTCCAAGGATTTTCTTTTAATGTGAGAATTAGCTTTAAATTATGGAAAACCACATAAGGTGTATTAGTGATTTCATCTAAAAAAAAACTTTATCTGAGTTGACAAACAGCTTCGTGGGCACAGTGAAGATGACCTAAAATGACCTTTCAATGCTGAAAACACCCCTGAATCCAAAATGTGTCAGTGGAGTCACATTTGGTCACTCTTTCTCTCCTAGTCTTCCCATTTTTTTGTTTATGTTTTTGTTTTGTTGTTGTTTTTGTTGCATAATAACAATAGTAATAGTTATGACTCCTTAAGTTTGCATTTTACTTTTTGCTGCTGTGTTTTTATTATAAGCTTTCTCATTAACTGTTGAGACTAACTGTTCTGTGGTGAGACAGAGATGCTGCAGTGACATTTCATAAGCTGGGCTTTTATTTTCACTATTATAAAGCAGTGAACACTGTGCTCAACATTAGGGTAGCTGTAATGCTGGAAAGTGGAGGGGACTTATTCTCATTTTATTCTTTAAAACTACTGGAAATACAATTAGAAGCCTTTTATTGACATACAGTGAATGAAGTTGCAGAGCAGCTATGAGAAAACGAAGAACAACCACATAATCATTTACAAAGAAAATCTAAAAGTTTAAAAAGTACTGCAAATTAAAACTACTGAATAAATTGGGTATATACAAAATATGGTGATAAGCTAAGTGAATGCATATGTGACGTCAACTTTGTTGTCTGGTGCCGTGTGCGAGGCACTGCACAGCGGGTATAAAATGGACCTTAAGGATATCGGACAAACAGCCTATATCTTCTTTTTTGATGTCAGACTGTGTGCCGTATTATTGTTTGTGGGTTTTTGAATGGACAGCATTTCTTCACAGTTAGGGTCATATCGCCAGCTATTGCTTTGGCATGCTCCTGACAGCGTTTGAGCTTATGAGAGTTTGTTTTTAGTTGTCTTTTTTTTTTTTACTTTGTTGTTTATCATTTTGTTTTGAAGAAACAAGCAGACATCACAGAACAGAGCAGAACAAAGCAGGTCACCGCGGGTAATACAATAAAGCACACACAGTCAATAGTTGACTACACGGCTATTTTTAACATTAGTCCCAGAGGTCTACACAGACACCTGTGGCTAATCACCAAAAGAAAATCAGCTGAAGTCCAGACTCGCCCATCAAGTCCATCCAATTCCCAGAAGAGTCCCCAGTATTATTTTGCCTACATCCAACGTGTACACATAAAAATGCATTATGAGCAGTGCCCAGTGGTAAAAACATTAGTTTTCACAAGAACATTTCTAAAATGTTAAGGTTATTATTCCATCTTCTCCCGATGTAAAGCTGCCATTCTGTGAGTTGACTAAGTCGGCACCTTGATGTTTATCTGTGGAGGAAAGAACATGTTACACCATCAGGACTCCACTCTGCACACTGGGGTTAATAATGTGCTGCACTAAAATGACCTGCTTTTAAACAAGGAGATCCTTAGAAAAATGAAATTCATAAGTTCATAGGTTTGAGTAGATAAAGGACAAAAGAGCACTTAACAAAGTAAAGAAAATAACATGTTATTTTATCTCGCATCTATCAAATCTCCTGTTTATTATTATTTTTATTTTTTTTGATGATGTAAAAATTACTTGTCCCTGTTAAATCTGGCCTTATCTGATTGTTTTTTTTTTTTTCCCCTTTTTTATATCTGTCACAGCCGTGAGCTTCACATAAAGCAGTGGTCGTTCTGTGAGAGCTGTTTTCTCTTGCCCTGGGGGAAAATTTGGTCTATTGAGACTAGAGACCAGAGATGTGACTACAATCATAACCAACATAATTGTTTGACTTCAGGTGCCTCATACACACTATGAAAACATAAAGAAGTTATATCTTTTGTGGATGAAAATTTTCTCCACCTGGGGTTTTCAGTTTTATTATAGTAACAGATCCTTTGTGGGTGAGTCTCCACAAATCCCAAAGTTTTGCTTAAATAAATAAAATCCCTATCGGTCTATGAATTTATGTTAGCCAAAAAAGCTAATAAATGTGTATGTTAATTTTAAATGGGCCAGCAGGATAATGAAGCGTGTGTTACACTAAACATTTTTTCTGCGCTAGTTTCAGATTGTGTGATTGTGTGTAAATGGTTCTTTTGTTTTGAAAATAATAACAAGGTGAACTCGCTCAGTTTCCTCACAAATATAATGTCAGCTCGCAGAGATCCATCATTCGCTGCATTTGTGTTGCCCTGAACTCTCTGACTCCCTCCATGTTTTACTTTTTTGCTTCAGGTATACTTCCACCCCTGTGTATTTTTTTTTTTTTTTTAAATCTTTTCAACCC
>VUQJ01001256.1:0-13750 GCA_015108635.1 Andinoacara biseriatus
ATTTATTTTTTTTTAAAGCTGATACTAGCACTCTTTACACAATTATTTAGCTCTCAAAATGATTGCTATTTAATTTTCTGTCCATCGTAACAGTTGATGAGAGAGATCATTGAAATTATATAAAACTAATTAAAATCTAGCACAAAGTTGGCCAAAATTGCTAAAAGAGCATTTGGAGTGGGAATGACATGAATAAGAAAGGTAAAAAATTGTCACGGATTGTCCACATTGATGCCTGTAATGTTACTGCACTAATGCAATATGTAAATAAAATGAGGAGCATCCTGTTCTTCAGTTGCCTGAGATGTCATCATGAGCAGTCTTTGGATAGTTACTCAGTAATATAGTAGGGATGCAGGGCATAAACACCTCATTGCAAAGATGAGTTAAATTGAGAGATCAGTCATATAAAGACCTTAGACACTGGTCTACAGAGATGTGGTAAAGGTCATATGGCCAGAGGAGTCCTCCTTTTTCATATTCTCAACAGGTGGCAGGGTGAATGTGTAGTGTACACTCAGACCTGAATATCTGACTCGTGGCTCTGTGATGCTGAGGGGGCATTTTGCTGGCATGGTTTGAGCCCACTTTCCCTATTAGAAAGAATGGTCAATGCAAAGCAGTGTGAACTTTATCCGGTGTAAAGTCCTGATGGGAATGGTCTCTTCCAGGATGAAAATGCCTACATCCATAAGGCACGAGGGGTCACTGGATAGCTTTATTCAGTCTATTTCTGTCCGTGTAGCTGCCTGCTCGAGTGAAAATTCTGCACCTGGAACATTTTTGGCAGAGCACCAGCTGTTGTCTATCAGCTACAGCATACTTACGGGGTTAGTTTTAAGCTACAGGCTTTTTCCTACACTGGCAAAACTTGACTAAACATCTTCTTTTAGCTATGTTAAGAGTTCTCAAATGCTCTGGACAAGGAATGTAACATGTTGACCCAAACATGTGGGGGTTGGCACGTATTAGAGTAACAGACAACTTCGTTCAGATTGTCTTTGTCAGACCAGCAGCTTCGCTGTCAGAACTACGTGTTCAGTCAGCCTCCGTGTGACGACTCCTATAAATGTGTTACTGTCACAGTGAAATAAAAACATCACAAACAGGGACACACTCGACTATCCCACAGAGTGATCTGTGAAACTGGACTGCTGACATCAGTAAGTAGTTAAAGTTAGTCATGAATGTGTTGCATTTATCATATGAAGGCTCATCTTTATGCTATGAAAAGTTACAGGCTCTTTAAGTGCATGGGGTGAAATTTGGTGCTTCTCCTCTAAGGGGGTGCCATGGGAACTTCTCTCCTATTTGACAGATTTTTATATAGAATGACCCGTTGAGAATTATTAACATTATAAGAATTAGACACTTCTGAGTATCTACATGTTTTTTGAAAATGCTTGATTTTGTTACACTAGTGGCTCCACAGTCTAGCGGTTTACCCATTCACCAAACAAGCAAAAGATCCCCAGTTTGATTCCGGGAGGAGAGACAATTCCATTTGGGGTTGCGTCAGGAAGGGAATCTGACACATGTCCCAGCCAGCACACATACAGTAGGTGGGCCCCATATGGTTTTGTCCGCAGTTTCCATGGTGGCCCTACAGGAGTTTGCCCAGATAGATATCCACAGGCCCTGAATATGTGCTCATTCAGAAAAGAGTGTATTGCTAATGAAATATATTGCAGTAAAACTTACAGCTATTCAGCTTCAGTCTGGGCAGTATATGAGTATATGTATTTTATCAATCACTGTAAAGGAATTATGACTTACTGTAGCCTGTTATTCTAACATAATAGCAGAAATTGACCTCATATTATTTTTACATGAGTTTTGGGTGGAAGACATTCAAATTTTCCCACCACCCTATTGCAGCTTCCTAATGCTGACTCCTTCCTTTTGGCTGCACATGCATTCAAAACTGGGATTAATATGTAGAAAGAAGTCAGGAGACTTTTAGATGTGCTGGTGCTCTTGTGATTGTAGTCTGTGACAGTGTGAATGAGTAAGGAGTTCATGGCTCCAGTACAGCACAAATCCTGTTCTGCTTGTCTGTTGAGCAATACCTGTTTTTTTTTTCTTAGAGTGAAGAGGTAGAAAGAATGTGTTCTGGGAGGTTGGGAGAAATGTGAAGTTTATGCAAGACACGTTGCTAGGATTAGGCCAGCGGTACAATCAGCGCTGCCATGTGAAAATCTGAGGGTTAATAAACGCAGAGGGAAAGTCCTGCTGGATCAGCTCGTTCTGTTTGTGGAGCTTTGGAGGATCTAACCCATTAGAGGAGAGCCAATTGTTCCGGTGTGTCACACGGCAGGCTTTTCCACTGTGATTCAGTCCAAGTCCTGCAGCAGCATCGCGTTTGTGTCTGTCACCGTACACACACTGGTAAACACACACGCACTCCACACACTCCCTGTGCTAACTGGCACTCTGCCATGCACAGGTGTGGCTTTAAGCTGGCTTTCAGTTGTCAGTCTCAAGCAGCCCATTTGTACAAATACAGGCACAGTCAGCTTATAGACACTGCAAACTTTATGGAAGCCAGATTCAGATCAAATCAGGAGTCATTTCTTACACACTGGCAGTACCTGTCAGTACTTGATGCTCTTTCACTTTTGGTGATGTTTCCTTAGAGCTGAATCAAGTGTAATTAGTCGATGAATGCTCGAACTTTAAATATCTTGCAGTTCAAGTTTTTAAAGCCCTCTTGACTGTATAAAAGTATCTATATTGGTTGGCCACATGCAGTTATAAGTCCTAAAATATCTTTGCGCATTCATTTAATCATTTAGACATCGAGTTTGTGCTCTTCTCCAGAAAGAGCGTGACAGAGTACTTTGTGTTTATCAGGAACGCCACGCATTGTACAGTATGTTGTAACAGAGACTGCACGATCAACTTTCTGTTCAGTTAGTTTTCATCACCTGATTTATCAGTTCACCAATGTTCATCAATGTTATCTTTTAGTGCCTCTGCGACAGCGACAGCCTTGGCTGGGGGTGGGGGGCACTGTGCTTTCCGTCTGTCCATCCGTGCGCACTCTGTGGCGTTCCCGAGGAACTGATAACTCTTTGAGGAAGTTTCTTTAAACTGGGCACAAAGTTCACTTGGACTCAAGGATGTACTGATTAGACGATGGCAGTCAAAGGTCACTATGATCCCAGAAAACATGCATTTTTATGTTCTACCCAAAGGATCAGAGGTGACATAATGTTCTCCATGTGATAAATTCCCTTCAAGTCATCACTGCATTCGTGTGAAGTCTTGATAGACATGGACTCAAACTGTTTTTTGACTGGTTGGCTAAGGCATACCAGAAGGCTCAAAGTGGTAATTCTAGTTTTGTAAAGTCAGAATTGGTAAACAAACTTTTACTACTGTGCTTAAACTACTAGTGAAGTTAAATCTGAAGTAAACAACATATAAAAGATTGGAAAGAAGTCATTCATATCATATCTGAAGGTAAAATGGTTTGGCTCTTGAGTGCTGGAAGTTAAATATGGAGATAACAGTGCACATAATGAGGTAAACTTTCCTCAGAGGCACTGATAGAGAGAAAATCAAGCCTAGCCTATTTTCACAGCTTGCACATGTAAATGGACTGTCAGGCTGTGAGTTTTGAAAAGTTAATGCCAATTATTCATAATATTTTCTGAAATATCTGATTTTTAAAATGGCTAACTGATCATCTGCAGAGGAACGATTTATTTGAAGAGTTTCAATCAAGTTTCAGGATTTGTTATAGTATAGAAACAGCATTAGTGAAGGTTACAAGTGATCTTCTTATGGCCTCTGGCAGTGGCCTCATCTGTTTGCTTGTCGTGCTAGACCTCAAACAGCATTTGATACTGTTGACCGTAATATTTTATTACAGAGATTAGAGCATGTTATAAGTATTAAAGGTACTACACTGCAGTGGTTTGAATCATAGTTATCTAATAGACTCCAATTTGTTCATATAAATGGGGAGTCTTCTTTACACACTAGGTTAATTATGGCATTCCACACTATATACGTGCCTATATACATGCTGTACTTAATCCATAGGGTTTATTATGATGTCAGCCCACCCTTTGCAGCTATAACCATTTCAACTCTTCTGGGAAGGCTTTCCACAAGGTTTAGTAGTGTGGTCAGAAATTCCCATAAACATTCTACCAGAAGTGCAATGATGAGACCTGGCTCTCTGTCTTGGCTCTAATTCATTGCAAAGGTGTTGTATCAGGTTGAGATCAGGACTCTGTGCAGGCCAGTCAAGTTGTTCCACACCAAACTCACTCATCCATATCTTTATGGACTTGCTTTGTGCACTGGTGCTCAGTCATGTTGGAACAGGAAGGGGCCCATCCCCAAACTATTCCCACAAAGTTGGGAGCATCTCTCTTCTGTGGAAGCAGCTCCCAGTTTGGATTTGGGAGACAGAGACACCCTCTCTATTTTTACGATTAGACTTATAACTTTCCTTTTTGATAAAGCGTATAGTTGACCCTGAACCATCCTTTAGTTACGCTGTAATAGGCCTAGGCTGCTGGGGGGTTAGGGTTCTTCACTCACCTCTTTTCACACACTGTGTTTATGTACTACTCTGCATTTAATCATTAATTATTATTAATCTGAGGACTGTTAGCACTGTTGCCTCACAGTGAGGAGGTCTGGGTTCGACTGTCTGGATTTCTGCTTTTTATCAGCACCTTGCTGCATACCATAAGTTTCAGTTTCAGCCTCTCTTGCGTTTGTGACTTTTGTGTTATTTTTCTTTTTCGAATAGACCTGCATTGAGTTCTCATTGTGCTGATGTAACAGACATGCGCAGTAAGAATAATTTCACCCCAAAAAGAACGTAAGAAGTGCTTACATGCACACTGATCCTATTATTGATTGGTATAACCCACCTGTCTCAATTAGAAGGAAATTTTAATCTGAAGGTGCAGTTCCGGTGAGCCCCTGGGAATTATACCCTCAGATTCCTGTTCTTAGCTGACAGCAGTGGTGCATGGTGCAGACTTCTGCTTCAAGGTTGGACATGTTATGTGTTCAGAGATGCTCTCCTGTGTACCCTGGGTGTAACAAGTGGTTATTTGAGTTACTGTTGTCTTCCTATCAGCTTGAAACAGCCTGACCGCTAACATCAGCGAGACACTTTTCCCACTAGATATTTTCTTTCTAAATCCTAGAAATGGTTGTGTGAGGAAAATTCCAATAGATTATGTTAAAAAGTAACGTGCTTATGGAATATTGAAGTAATGTTAAGGGGTGGCATTAATTAATAATAGCACAATTGAAGCTAGAGTTTTCATCATGCATATGTAAGTGGTTGCAGTTCAGCAAAAGCATGTTTCATATAAATTTCTCTGTGCACAGATTTGAGTTAGAAATTCTTCTTTAAATGTTTTGGGCAGATGCATCAGTTACACCATGTGCTTATCCAAAAATAGCAGAGTTGAGGTTTCCACAGCTCAAATGTAGTGCAGCTGCTGCTCTTTTAAC
The DNA here is from genome assembly GCA_015108635.1 of Andinoacara biseriatus. Classification (NCBI taxonomy): domain Eukaryota; kingdom Metazoa; phylum Chordata; class Actinopteri; order Cichliformes; family Cichlidae; genus Andinoacara; species Andinoacara biseriatus. The sequence goes on from VUQJ01001256.1 coordinate 5,491, forward strand.
AACAGAACTAATTAGAAATATCCGGCGAGTAATTATGTAGCAGGGCTGGAAATTGTGTCCAAAATGCATGAAAGCTGTCTGCAGGTCTTCACTAGTGAGTGAGTGAAAAAGTTGGCAGCTTGAACACAGTCATTGACTGAAATATAGGAAAATCTATATTTGTGGAATCTGAATAAAGTTCCTTTTCTTGCCTCTGTGATATTGTCAGAAAAATGAATGTGACTGCCATTATTCACACTTAAGAGATTGTGAGTACTGTCAAAATTCAGAGGAACAGGCGGGAAAGTAGAAATACTTCCCTCATTGTTGTTCTTCACTATAAAACACCTGAGCAGTGGAAGTTTCCAGTGGCAAATTGCCATTACATGCTGTGCAGCAGCCAGCTCTAATGCATGTAACTACGCGTGTTTATGTGAGGTCCTTTTTGCATCATGTGACACAGCCTGCAGTCACCTTGTGAACTGGAAGGTCATGGGTCACCAGTGTAACTTTGATCAAGACTTGGATGTGTTACTCACCCCATCCCCCTTTTACTTGTGAAATCCATAACTATGTGTGTCACCTTTTAGATATGCAGACACACACCTTTCTATTCAATTACTCTTCACAGAGGTTGAATGCAGTTGAGCAACAGCTCAGACTCTTAAGCGAACAGAGGGGATTCAATTCAGTTCAATTCAATTTTATTTATACAGCGCCAATTCACAACAAACAGTCGCCTCAAGGCGCTTTGTATTGTAAGGTAAAGGTAAAGACCCAACAATACTGGGGCTGTGCTGTAAACCTTTGAAGAAGCAGTGAGTGAATTTCAAATGGGGGAAAACAGGGATAGTTTCTTGAAGGCTGAGTAACGTGAGTGATACAAGAGCGAGTATTTTAGGCTGGGAGGTTGGAGGTAGCTCCTCACAAGTCCACGCACACACAGGCGTTGCTGAGAGACTTTTGGAGAGCAAACAATGAGGGAATAAAGGAAGAGGAAGCTGAGGACAGGCTTTACGCACACTTTTTAGAAATGGAAAATGTGCTCGGTTGAGCTCTCTGTTACAGCACATTTCCCTAATCCACAGAGCTGGAGATGTCCAGCTTTTGTGTTTTTTTGTGTGACTCTGAGGAGTCTGTTTCTGTTTAGATATTCTTTCTTATTAAAAATGATTAAAATGCCAGAGAATGAGAGCACATCTCCACGCTTGGCTTGACTTTCAAAACTATTTTCCATGATGACATTATTGAAGGAGTCAGTGATTAGTCATTTGATTTGTTATTTGACACAAGCTGCAGCGGCTGGGTGTGTATTTTTGGCAGCCACACGGTTAATCATAGACATATTTACCACAGTAGCTTGCTGTCAGATTTTAATGCGGCCTTTAGTAATGCTTCAGTACTTCTTAGCCGAGTTGCGGGAGCTGTAATATGGGTCAAGTTCTGTGTGCTCTGCCATCTCCCGGAAACTTGACGCGTGGCAGGCGCGCACACGATAAGAGGTATCTCCTGAAGTTTGTCAGTAACCTCACTGCATCATGAAAATCAGCCTTCTCATGTCTGCCAGGGCTTCCTGTTCTTCCTGTGATGTGTCTGCTTCTGTCTTTTCCAAAATGGGAGCGAGAGAGAGAGAGATGGCTCAGTAGTGAGGGTGAGGAGCGTCACTAAAGAAAAGTGGGTTGCTTATTGAGGGGCTGTTGGAAAGGAGCCAGAGGAAGTCATTTATAACCTCTAGAGAGGAGGGACTGTCCACCCTGTGACTGCTTGCTAAGGCATGAGAGCTATGTGTCTGCAAAAGCCCCTGTGAATTGTAATGCTCTATGACCCTCAAATGTAATTCTGTGTGTGACCCACTGAGGGGAATCTGTGCTCTCTGCTGCCAGGGGAAAATATATCATGTATGCTAAGAGACAGGCAGAGACTGTGCATGTGGCTTATATTTCAGAGTACACATTCAAGGCTACTTGCAAATAGATGGAGTCAAGCTATGTGGAGTCCAGTCCTTACATTCATTACCGCTTAGGTGTTTGCACACATGGAAAAGAAACCAAAAAAAGAAATAAATGTTGAAAATTCTTGGATTTGGATGTTCAAAAACTTGTAAAGAAATGATGAGTGGCTCAAAGCTTTGCACTGTACTGTGTCATTTTATACTAGAATATGATGTAAGTAACTGGCATTTGTTTCGTTACATAAAGCTGTTCATATCTGTTGCACCTGCTTTTGTTTGGTAAGGTGAAATATGTCAGGTAAAGGTGGGTTTACAGCAGCTAATTATTATGACCTCTTTCCAGTAGCAGTGCACTTTATTTGTTTAAGTGATTGTAATTTACTGCAGTTTTGGGGAAATTGCAATGTTTACCCACTTTTTATTATGAAAATAAAACATTGAAAACAAAGTAGATTTTTGCTTGTGTATGCTCTTATTTGTAGTTGTTGGAAAGAAAATCTGTACTGGCAGTTCACACTTAGAAAGAAATCGAAATTGTGCATCTCTGCTTATGTTTCTTGCAGTCTGCCGGGGTACAGACATGAAGCTGGCCCTGCCCTCCAGCCTGGAAAACCACTACGAGACCCTGAGGCTCCTCTACACCGGTTGCCAGGTTGTTCATGGAAACTTGGAGATTACACACATCCATGGAAACCCTGACCTCTCCTTCCTGCAGGTATAGTTTAAATGGAAACACAAAGAAAAGGTCCAGTGGTCTTAGACAACCCACTTGTTTCTTATCTTTCTCTCTCTTCACCTCTTCTTCACCAGGGAATTGTGGAGGTACAGGGTTATGTACTCGTCGCTCATGTTTCAGTGAGCCTGTTGCCCTTAGACAATCTTCGAATCATAAGAGGCAGCCAGCTGTACGACTCCAGCTATGCGCTGGCTGTGCTGAATAACACCCATGCCGGCCGTGGGCTCAGGACGCTACGGCTTCGTAGCCTAACAGGTCAGAGGTTTTCCTCAAATTCAGCATAATCTGATGTGACAAGTCTGGGGCTGGAACTCATTTTATTATTATCAGCTGCCAACTTTAAAACACTGAAGTGTTTCATTGGAAGATTTGTAAGAACAAAGGACCTTTTCATTCAGCATCTGTTATTTACTCTAAGTTTTTGTCTCTTTTATGTCCTGCAGAGATCCTATTGGGTGCTGTGTATATTTTGGGGAACCACCAGCTGTGCTTCCCAGACCCCCAGCACATCAATTTGACGGACATCTTGGATGAGCAGAACGGCTACGCCAAGGAACACCAACTGCAGCCTCGGCCTTCTAACTGTGAGCAGTTAACTGTAATCGTTAACAATGTACTGGGTAGCACAGAAAAAGTCATTTCAGACAGAGGAAAACGCGTATTAAGGAAACTATTATTTTGTTAGAAAACTGACTGGAAAACATATGAATGAGGAGCCATCTTATAATGAATTATACATAAATGCATGAAATTCACACTGTCATAATGGAATACACAGAAATGTGCAATACGACTGTGCTGTGTGTGTACAGAGGGGCTAATTATCCAATATTAGAACATTAGGATGTTGGTTTAGAACTGTTAGCAAGCTAATATTAGAATTTTCAATTTCCTGTTAATTATGGTTCCCATTATGATAAACAGGACCTCATAATCATGTTGTCTGACCTCGGGTGACACAGTGGTTTGTATATATCATAAAGCATAGGAGATGCAATAGAATTGCATGTGAAGTGAATAAAACCTCATTTGTGAAAATGTTGGGACTCTGTGTAAAATATAAGGAAAAATCCCATATTTTATTCACAACAAAACAAACATCTCAGAAATGTAAATAAAATATTGAATTTGATGGCAGCAACACATCCCAGGGCCATCTTTACCACTGTGTAGCATCCCCTCTTCTTTTGACTACAGTCTGTAAACATCTGGGAACTGAGGAGAGCAGCTGTTGCACTTTTGGGAGAGGAATCTTATCCCATTCTTGTCTGATATCAGATTCTAGCTGCTCAACAGTCCTGGGTCTGCTTTGTCATATCTTTCATGTCATGATGCTCCAAATGTTTTCAGTTGGTAAAAGGTCTGGACGGCAGGCAAGCCAGCGCAGCAGCCAGACTCTTCCACTGCAAAGCCGTGCTGTTATAATAGATTCAGAATGTTGTTTAGCATCGTCTTGCTGAAATATGCAAGGCCCTTCCCTAAAAAGAGGTGTTGTCTGGATGGGAGCATGTGTTACTGTAAAACCTGTATATACCTTTCAAAAAATTGATTATTCCAGTCCAGGTTTACAAGCTGCCAAGTCCATAGGCACTGATGAACCCCCCAAACTATCAGAGGTGAAGGCTTGCAAACTGCTGAAAACAAGCTGATGGTCCTGCTCCATTTTAGAGAAACCTCTCTGAGATGCTCTTTTTGTACCCAATGTTACCGACCTGTTGTCAATTTAACTGAGTTGAAAAATGTCCCTCCAGCAGTTTCCTTTTCAGTACCACTTACTTTTCCAGCCTTTTGCTGCCCCATCCCAACTTTCTTGAGAGGTGTTCCTGCCATCAAATTCAAAATGAGCTAATATTTTTCATGAAATAGGGAATTCTTTTTGTTTAAATGGTCGATATGTTTTCTGTATTCTATTGTGAATAAAATATGGGTTTATGAGATTTGCAGATACTTCCATTCTGTTTTTCTTTACATTTTAACATGGGATCCCAACCGTTTCAGAATTGGGGTTATAAATCCTAATATGGCCATAAATGGTGGATTTTGGTTTTGGACGCTTTGCACACATTTTTTTTTTCAGGTTTCAACCTTCCAGCAAACAGCTCTGATAAATTGCAGTGGCTGCACACTCTTGAATCTTTTTCTTTCTTGTAAAATTGTGGCTTAAGTTGCTCAGCTTTCCCTGCTTGTTTTTGCTGTGTTTCTTTTGGTGCAGGTCCAAGTTGTTCCTCTGCATGCGGGAAAAAATGCTGGGGAGAGACTCCTCAGGACTGCCAGACCTGTGAGTTAAAATCATGCACACAGACATTTAGTATTCTCTAGAAAAAAGCAGGGGAAGTGCAGCTGAAATGTTAACGTTTTTTTGTTCCAAGTGACCCGCTCTAAATGTGCGTCTGGCTGCCAGCGGTGTAAAGGTCCTCTTCCCAACGACTGCTGTCACCTGCAGTGTGCTGCTGGATGCACGGGACCCAAAGACTCAGACTGCCTGGTAAACAGTCCTGTTGTCCTTTTTGTTATTTATCTGCAGTTCCATCTCCTTGTTGTCAGACAACCTATTTGTGTGTATGTGTGTGTGTGTGTGTCCTTACTGGAGAAACATGTTTCCTCCTTCCTCCTCTCTAAAGGCTTGTCGTCACTTCAACGACAGTGGTATGTGTAAAGAAAGCTGTCCCCCACCGACCATCTATGACCCTGCCACCTTTCAGACCCAACCCAACCCAAATATGAAGTTTAACTTTGGAGCCACCTGTGTTAAGACGTGTCCTTGTAAGAATTTACCTTAAATCATTGCTACAATCGAGCATGATGAATTGCAATAAACTTCAGAGATTTCACTATTCCTAATTGACTTTTTTTTTTCCTGGCACACACTTTGAACACTTTGTCTCCTTCTCTGCAGATAACTATCTGGCGTTGGAAATGGCCTGTACTTTATCTTGTACCCCAGCCAACCAGGAAGTTATTATCACCCAACCAGACGGAACGGAGACGCAGCAGTGTGAAAAGTGTGATGGAGCCTGTCCTAAAGGTGAGGTGGTCGATCTGTTTTCTCTTAGAAAATGAGCATTTGGATCATTTTGTTGTTTACAAACGCACACAGTGTCAGTTTTATTAGATTTAGCTGCTCACCTGTTCATCAAGGTAAATACAAACACAACTTGGAAGCATTTTATGGTTCTAGATTTGAGTGGAGTCTAGAGTTAACTAGACAAATCAGTATCAAGTTCATTAATCTTGTCTGCCTGGTTGCCCATTATCATCAGCTTAGCTTGTTAGTTTGTCAATCACCTTAAAAAACCTTGTTAAGAGCACGCTTTAATTCTCCTGTCTCTTCTCTCTTTTACCACAGCACAGGGACCTATCATGCTCATTTCCAGCTCCATATTTTTATTCTTGAGTAGCTTTGCATGTTTACCCGCTCACAATAATCCTTAGTTATGTTATACTCGACCTCGATGCAGCCGTTCACTCATCCACTGTTTCAAAACAAGCCGTTATAGCTCCTCTCGCTTAAAACCGATTCCCTCGTAAACTGATTTGAAGATTTGAACAGCAGGTTGGTCTAGTCTGTGTGCCTGTGATGAGCATATTGGGGATATCAACTCACATCATACTGAGCTGAGAGTTAAAAAACAAACAAACAAAGTGATTCCAAACAGCTATTAGTTGAAAACATGGCATGAAACAGGAAGAAAAGGCTGAGGTATCAGTGGCAACAGGTCTGATGGAGTGATGAATCCATATTTGAAAATTTGGGCTCAAATTGTCATCATTACATATAGAGGAGGTCAGGAGAGCGGTAGAATGGTGAGTGTTTGCAGCCATGTGTAAAACATGTTGGAGGCTCTGTCATGGTTTGGGGCTGAACTTCAGCCAGTGGTGTTGGAGATCTTGTCAAAATCAGATTTGGATCCATCATGCAGTATCGTCTGCAGAGCGTCTAATTGGCAACAGCCTCATTTTTTCAGCATGACAACAATCCCAAACACACTGCCAATGCAGTAAAAGCATACCTAGATAGAAAAGCACACAGTGGAACGCTGTGAGTCATGGATTGGCCTCCCCAGAGACATTTTGCACACTACTATATATGACAGAAAATATGGAATGGCATAACTTGTACCCTTTAATGCAATGCAAATCTGTTTCCCTCAGCACTGATCGTGTCCTTTCTGTCTTTGTGGTTGGTATCACAGCATGTTACGGCCTGAGTATGGACAACCATGGTGTCACGGACAACAACAGCATCACCATGGTAACCTCTTCTAATGTGGAGCAGTTCAACAAGTGTAAGAAGATCTTTGGTAGTCTGGCCTTCCGCCCTCAGAGCTTTGAATGGTGAGAGACTAAAGTCAAATCCAACACTTTTCACTTCAAGTAGAAGTATGAAGTATGATTTAGTAAATACAGTAAGCACCTTGTTGCCAGAGACTTCATTCTACCACAGAGCCACATCCCTCTCCTTCAGCACTTCAAATATTTGAGTTTGCAGCAACAGCTTGTACATAGTTCTTTTGCCACCCGAGCCTATCCCTGCACACGTAATCAGACAGAGGAAACAACTCTAATTTATGATGCCCTAATTTCAGTTTCTACACAAATATTCAAGAGAAATCAGTTTCAAATGCTGTAGAGAAACATCTACAATCAATAACGATACAGTGGACAGAGAACAGCTTGTCTTGTCTGTGCATTTTTGTCAGTTAATAGATATTTTATCAATAATGGTTTAGTGTGATCTGAACCTGCACAAACAGCCTTGCATTCGGTTTATTCCTTTGATTACTTCCTGCTACTTCCGGATTGTATTTGTATCTCTGACACAAGATCACCCTGACAGATCTTATCGCCCCCATGGCTTGTGTGGACTGGTGAAGGCATTTTCACCAGGACTTTTCATCCAAGGCTAGAGAAAATAAAATTACCAATAATCAAAGGGTTAGGGTTAAAGGGTCCCTTATGTTGTCCAGGGACCCTGCCACCAACACTTCAGGCCTGACTCTGGAGCAGCTGAGCGCCTTCAGGACACTTGAGGAAATTACAGGTACCACTGTGTTTGTTAAACCTTCTGTAATTTCCTATTAAGAAAGTTTTAGCCTTTTAAAAATATATAAATTATCACACATGCATCGGTAATGGAACGCTTTCATTGTGTTGGTGTGATATTTAAATGTGCAGGTTATTTGTACATCGATGCCTGGCCAGAGCAGTGGACCAACCTCAGCGTGTTTGAGAACCTGAAGGTGATCCGAGGCACGATGCTCTACAAGTAAGACTGCTCGTTTGTGCGCCTGTATGCTCACCACCGTTTCTCTTGTCAGCCTGTTTGCACAATAAGCCTGTTGTGTAACTACACTCAATCCACAGCACTGTAGTCGTTCTTGCCTGTGTGGTGATTTTATTATCAGTTTTATTATCAATAAACATACCAACGACCTGGAAACAAGCATTACGTGCACTTGCTAAGCATAGTTTTCTTCACAAACAAGCGAGAGGCATGAAAACTTGTAGGAAAAAAGTCAACTAAATGAGTGATGCTGGGAGAAAGTAATTTAAAACATTTATGATCACCAAAAGCCATGTATACCATTTAGATT
>VUQJ01001258.1:0-14474 GCA_015108635.1 Andinoacara biseriatus
AAATAGAAATAAATAAATCCACATGCATACATACATTCACACTCACTGGCTGACCTGGCCAGTAAACCAGTAAACAAATATACACATACACAACCACTCAGTGATTCACACACACACACACGCAGAATAAACAGCTACACTGGCTCTGACTGAAATGTGTGTGTGGTAGGATTAAGGGCGGGGGCCAGGCCTGGGGAGGGAACCAGGATGGAGTGGTGAACAGCCAGCCGGGGGCGCGAGTGGTGGACGAGCGCGAACAGATGGCCATCAGTGGGGGCTTCATCCGCAGGTAAGCGTGCATGTGTGTAGGTGTTGGTTTGTGTGTGCACCAAGCATGCTTGTTTGTGTGTGAGTGTTGTGTAAAATGAAATGTGCGGTAGTGTTTACATCCCTAATTATATAATAATATACGCGACATACCCTGGAGCTGATTGCTGTGCTTGTTAATTGTGCATTTTTTTTTTTTAACTACTACCAACAACTCAGTTTCCCCTCAGGAACAGATCAAGTTGTGTGTAAGTTTAATGTTTAAAGATGTAAACACTGAAGAATTGTGGAGCAGCAATTAGGCATTAATTCAATTAATGTTGAACTTCATGGTTCTTCATTTAGTCATGATGTGATTCATGAGTGGTCATATTAAACACTGCCGGTGTTTTAAGTTACAAGGTTAGCCTATGTACAAGTATTTCCTATGAGCCAGAAGGACAGGTTTCACACAGTTTTTTCTACTTTACTATCTGTATGATGTCAATGAGAGTAGATTTCTCTCATACAATAGAAACCCAACCACCTGTTATTTTATTCTGTTTATAAGAGGCACCCAAATATACGTTGGCAGGCTTAAAGGAGCCTCCCTTAAACACAAATGAGTTAAAATGACTTTTTCAGACAGTGGATGAACTGAGGAGCTGCATGAAAAAGCCCACCAGTAAGGAACAGGGATTAAGGATTACTTAAAACTGCAAAGTTACTGCAAGAATAAAAATATGGAAGTGGAAATGAACCTATTAGTTCCACTAATAAGAATTCATACACAAGTGTCCCATTGCATGAATTCCAGTGGTGTTATTAATTTTACAAGTGTTTGGGAAGCAATTTAAATTAATTAAAATGCTTTCTAGCACAAACCACAGTCCGACAGTAGCTCCCATTAATCTTCAGCCAATACGCAGTCTCACTTCACCCTCGTGTGTGTTTCAGGGTAACAAATGATGCTCGAGAGAATGAGATGGATGAGAACCTGGAGCAGGTGGGCGGCATCATTGGCAATCTGCGTCACATGGCCCTGGACATGGGCCAGGAGATCGACACTCAGAACCGCCAGATTGACAGGATCATGGAGAAGGTACTGTACAGCCAGAGCTTTTCATGCCACTACCACAGACAATATTTAGTTGATTTGATATGGGATGTTGTATTATAGCTAGAAAATTGCATGACTTGGATCAAATTGATACTTCATTAGTCTAAAGTGAAGCTGAAGTCAAGTACTGATGGAAACAGGTTAGCTTCAAATGCAATGTGAAATGAGAGTGTAAGGGAAGCTATGTAAAGCTATGGGGCTAACTGAACACATATTTTTTATGAATATTTACTTAAAGCATGTTAGAATACCACATAAACATACAGAACTAACAGCAGATCTGAAACAGACCCAGGCTGAAGCTTATAATTATCTTTTTATTTCTAAAAGCATTAAACGCTAAGCTGCCACCAGCAGCTCACTCTCTGCGCAGTATGTAAGTTTAAGGGAATAGTTATATATTTTGTATATATTCATTTAGTTTTCTTGTTTAAAAAAACATACTTTAAGAAGGTTGTTTTGCAGTAAAAATCAGATGTATACTTTGATTACACAAACATTATGTAGTAGCAGGTAATAATCATAGTTATTGGTTTGTAAATAACTGAACATGAATCACTTGAGCTTATTATATAATATTATTGTCACTCTCCTAAAATAATGGCCTAAGTAATTTTTTAACAACAAAAAAATATTTTTGAATAAATCAGCATATTTTAAATATTTGTATCAGTTTTTTTGTGTTTTCTGAAAAACCTGAAGAAAAAAAATGACAGACCATTATTTTAGGAATAATTACAGACTTGCCATCAGGCCAGATGTAGCTGTGCTGATTTTGAGGAGATTTAGCCTGGATTTGACACACACACACACACATGCCAGTGGTGAAGATTCTATATGCATTCATTCAGTGTCTTCACTGAAGTTGCCCCCCTCCCATCTTTAGCACTGGTTTGACCTCATTTTCTTACTTTTGCTTCTCTCTTTCAGGCTGATTCCAACAAGACCAGGATTGATGAGGCCAATCAGCGTGCTACAAAGATGTTGGGCAGTGGCTAAACTGCGGCGAAAAGTGCTTTCACCCCATTTAACCCCCGTCACCCTAAAAAAAAAACAAAAAAAAACGAATAACAAAAAAACACCAACCAAAACATCGACACCTACCCGGCGCCCTCGTCCTTTGCTCGGTAGCAGGCACTGCAAAATCATGCTTTTATTGTGATACTGGTAGAGGTTTGCACACATGCACATATCACACATTACCCCCCCCCCCCCATTCCTGCCTCACTTCCAACCCTTGTTGATAGTGTTGTTCTGTGATATTGTTCTTCTGATTTTGTTAAAAAAAAATAGTTACACAACATCCACTCAAGCTCTTTGCTTGCTGTACATAGTGCGTCATTATTGGTTTCAGTGATTTAGATCACTTGTCCTGTTTTCTTCATTATTCTTTCTTTTTTTTAAGAAAAAAAAGTTTATGTGTAATATAAATTGTATGTACACCCCGTTTCAAAGATGTCGCTTACCTAAATCGGTATTCTGGTTTTGTCAATGTAGGACACACAGTGTATTTGTCAGTTAAGATATCCTGATGCTACACGACAAGGCCACAGTGATTTGAAGTTAACGTGAACATGGAGTCCTTACTGTTTATTACTAACGCTACTCTTTAAAGAAATTTAATGTCCATAGCAGGCCAAGGATTTGGATGAAAATATGGCTTTTTGGTTAAGACTGTACACCGGTATTTTATCAACCCTCTTCACAGAGCAGTGTTAAAACAATTTAATGCCATTTCGACTGTATAGAATGAATCTTTTTTCCTCAGGGAGCAAAATCTGATCATTCAAAAGCAAAAGTAAATTGTTCATTTAATGCATTGTAGTTTATAAAAGCCACAGCTTCATAATTGTAAAATAAGGCTCAGTGTATATGTGAACGGTTGCTTTTGTTTAAGGCCTGAACAGCGTCTTTGGTGATCGGACAAATATTAGCAGTAACCACAATAGGTTACATGAGAATGTGAAAGGACGTGGGGCTTTACGGGAGGTCAGAGGTCAAGCAGTCAATTCAACGACTTCATTCACATACCATGCCACGAGTTATTCATGATTCAACCCTAGCAACATGATGTAGTGCATTCAGCATGTTGTGCATGTCCAATCACTGCTAGAAAACTAAATAATTCATTTAACCAGGCAAAAATATCCTAACATGGAAACCGCATGCTACTATGTAGGCCACGCAGAGGAGGGACCTGTATTTATCTGCAATGGTGCCACTCTTTGTTTCCTGTCTCTTTACCTTTCCAAACTGTGACCATCACTGTAAAATAATACCTTGGAAAATGCCAATAAAACTATCATAACTGTAGAATCATGCTGAATTTTCTTCTTTCTTTTTTTTTTTTAAACAATGCTGGACAGAGTGGGGGCAGTGAGAAAACAGCTTGAAGTCATGGCGCTAAAGCCGTAGTGTTACACGATACACAGGTTAACACCTAAACTGAGTGTGTGACTTGTTTCAGGATTGTAGTACTGTTTTCAGATTAAGTATTTTTAATGTCCTCCTTCAGAATAGAGTACACGGTTATGCAAGAAATCAGAGCCACAGTTGCATGTATACTATACAACACAAACTATAAATGGTGTATAACGTCATAAATCATGAGTTTTTTCTTGGTGGGGTTTAACTCCAGCCATTCCTCCAGGCTCCAGTCCCAACGTGACCCTGTGCTGGATAAGAAGATGGATGGACTCAAAAGTTTTGTTTTCTTGGAAAAGTGCTGAGGTTTCAGGATGTCTATCAGTTCATATCTCATGTGGAATTTAAACATTTTATTCATGCTTCAGGTGACTTGACATAAGAACAATAGCTTAAACTTTAAAGACTTTTGCAGATTTTCCTATCGTTTAAAAACTCACATAAATGTAATTTCATGTTGTTCTGTGTAAATCCAGTTTAGGAAAAATGTGTTTTCACTGCTGCCGCTGTTCCACGGGGAGGTCAGAGGTCAGGGAGCTTATCTAATTACATGTTCAAAGGACTTTTGAACTTGGGGCTAAATGTCTAAACATGCGATGTCAACACGGATATTTAAAGCTCTGGAGTGAACACAAAAAAGAAGAAAATAAAAGCCCGGCTCAGATAGAGAAATATAGAAAGGGACAGGCAGAGACAGAGAAGGAAAGATGTGCAGCAGCACATTACACTAATGGACATCTACTGTGATGCCCTGGGCTTAGGGGGGATTAGAGTTTACCACGTCACCAAGAACACACACACACAAACTTGAACATGACAGTATAATCCACTGTACCTTAGTTACATCCATAACACAGGCCACATACATGCATGTCATGTGAATACAGACACACAAAAAGAAGAAACAAAATTATTCAGTATTAGAAAACCCCTAAGCATTTGATTGGTTTTTTTTAATAATTATAAAACAGTTAGGGTTTTGACTTGTGCAGCAACTGCTGGTGAACCAGAAAATCTGTGTATTTTAAAACCAACAGCTCCCTCTCCTGGTAGTGTAGGCGTTAGCCAGTGTTGTTAAAAGGTACTGTACCAATTTAAAGTACAGTATGGAACTGTAATCAGCCACAGCTGATTAAATTTATTATAAATCTAACTGCAAGGCTGGTGTCAATAAAGCTCAAGATCTGTTTGACCAGAATCACACTCATTACTTTGAAAACTGAGTGACAAAGCCCAGAAAATATTCTATATGTATAATATTATTGACTCATTTATGTAAATAAACGTGTGCTGATTCTAAATTAATCAAAAACATTTTAAAAAAAAATCACAAATTACTGTAAGGAAAAGTTTTCTACAGTTCACAAAGTACAAAAATTGTATGTAGTGAGGTAGAATTGCCAAGCAAGAGGAAAAAAGGAAGACCACAGAGAAGATTCGTGAAGGAGGGCACGCAGAAGGTTATAGGGTGAGATAGAGGCAGATGATCCGCCCTGACGACCCTTAAAGGGAGCAGCCGAAAGAAGAAGACAGAAGTGAAAGCAAAAACTCACCACGTAATAAATAAAAAATACAGCCTAATTTGAAAATGCAAAACTGTAATAACTCAGGTCATATTGGCCATACGGCTGTCTTTGTTTATACTCGCTCTTATTAAATGACTGAATAAAACGAAACTAAAACTAAAATACAAACTGAAATAAAAACTATATGGACTAGAAGACAAATGTTTAACTTTTGTTAGAGATTATATTGTTAAATCAATGCATGTCAAATCAATATATTTTAATCATTACTTTATGATAGTTTTTTAAAAAGAAGAACGAAAAAAAAAACACTCACGTCAGTTGGCATTCGAGTATCTCCGTCAGTCACATGACCCGGTCGCCCTCCTCGAGTCTTTCCGTAGGTCCAGAGTCTGCCTCTATAGCGCGTACAGGGCAGTTAGTATCCAGTGCGCTAACATGCTCCGGGCCGTGTTCAGACTGACAGCCACAGGAGCGCGGAGTCTGACTCGGTCACGACTCTGCTACTCAGGTAGGATAGTCCGCTTCATACTTGTCGTGAAATTAAAGAAACGGTGTGATAATTTTAAGTAAAATAGGCTCGTTTAGCTAGCCACCTAGCTTAGCTAACCCTGTGTGCTTGTCTGTAGCTAGAAGCTAACATGGGGTGACATTGAATTAAAGTTGCGAGCTTTTGCCTTTGTGGGTCTGAAATTAAAATAGTTTTGTGTTTCCACCTTTCATCGTGTGACTTAAATATTGAGGCGCGAAGTGAATTAAAGCGTAAAAGTCACGACCTTGTGATGACCCTCCTCAGTTTGTTGGAGCGAGTCAGTGACCGCAGTTTGCGCGCAGCTTTTATTAACACGTTGCACTATTGTCAACATGTAACGCATTCACATTACCGTGGCTTTAGTTTAATAAGTCTCACACTGTGGACATATGGGAATTTATGTAGCATGGACATATTTGGGGACTTTTTCCAGAAATAACCCACCTGAGCTCTCCTGTTCAGGTCACCTAATGTTAATTGACGGTATATGACAGACAGTCTTGTTATTAACGGAAACTTTAATGCATATTCATATTTTAGAAATATGGCTGGATATAATTATTTCTTGGTGCTTTGTAATTGTAAGGTGTGTGTTCAGTACAGTACAGTACAGTACAGTAACCTGTACTGAACACAGTGGAAGAATGTCACCCCCTTTAGTGTGTTGGTATGTCGTGCTGAGACATTGCTAAACTAGATAAACTATAATTTACAACACAGTAATACTTTACATATATAGAGTCTGGTATTTATGTTTATGGATTTCAGTTATGGATTTTAAACTGCTGAACTGGAAACCACACAGTCACTATGTATTTAAGATGAGCTATACTTTATACCACAAATTAGGCCAAAAACAATAACGCATGCTGTGTAAGGAGTTGACTGTATAGATTATTAAAACAAAATAATCACAGGTATTATAGTATGTGGTAAGGAAGGTTTCCAGTATTTGTACTTTCGTCAGGTTGAAAGCTTATAGGTTATAAGGAAAGGCACTGAACTGTGGCAGCCGTTACATTTTCATCATACTTCATGTTTGATGAGAATAAAAGCTTTCTATTCTATTTCCAAGGTTGCCCTGGTGCCTGTCCAATAAGCAGTGCAGAGGGTTTGTCTGGATTATCCATACTAGATAACAGTTTGTTCAGTGACCTCCTCTACACAACAAATGCTTAGTGTGCACACTTCCTACACTGGAGTGAAAGAAACTAAAACCAAACTCATGTACTGCTTTAAGTGTACACGCCTGTATCATATTTAACACCTGATTGACACAGAAACACCAGCTACCCTGATCAAGGCAATATAGCTATAAAATTGTGTTTCCCTATATTGCTTTACTCTTTCAGAATGTGTAATGATTATAGTTGTGCAAGCAGACACCCATTTTCTGATGGCACTAGAATTCATGCCTTTGATACAGTACTTTGAGTACTGTCGACGTATATAATGCCATTTGATACCAGAGGGGAAATTGAAACTAATAAAACGTTCTTGAGATGGTGCCCTTGTTCAGAAGCCTCTGAGGTTGCATGAGAGTGAAGAATGATAAGAAGCAGCACTGTTAATGACAAGTTGATGAGAGGAGCAGAGGCTTTGTTTTTATAGTGCTCAAAAATTAATATGCATTTAAAAAGTCAATATGTATTAATACAGTTTAGCACCGAGACGCACTTCCTCTTCCTTTATAAATGCGGGTGTGTTTGTGGTAGATCATTAAATGAGGAAATTATACAGTGTGTTCTTAAGGTTTAAAATGTGACTGTGGTTCTGTATGTTTGATTAAGGACATGCTGTGTTTTCCCTTATTTTAAGTACAGTTGCAGATTTTTCTAGAAAGGACATAGTTTAGCACATAAGTCCTGAAGAAATTTTTAATCTTGGGTAACAAAATAAATGTAGTTTCTTTTACTCAAATTAGTTACATTTTAAACTGTATTTTATTGATTACTTAATTATTTTTTGTTACATGAATATGTCTTTGAAACTTGTTTATTAAATCCCCTTTTTCTAGCTCCATTGGCTTCCAGATGTTACTCCCATGGAAAGGTGGAGACAGATGAGGAGTTTGACTCCCGTTGGGTCACTTACTTCAGCAAGCCTGACTTAGATGCCTGGGAACTCAGGAAAGGTGACGTTAGCAGTTTGTACCTGCCATTGTGTGACTTAGTTTTGCTTCATATGAGGGTTACTTTGAAGATCATGACTTTAAAATTTCTTTGTGGATGCATTTAATTAATTGAGGTTTGTCCAATAATTTCAAACTAAAAGGAATGAACACCCTAATTGGATATGATTTGGTGCCTGAACCCAAGATATTGGATTCAGCACTAAGAGCTTGTCGGAGACTGAATGACCTGGCCAGTGCCATCCGCATCCTTGAAGCTGTCAAGGTGAGTGACACTGCCTGCCTAGGTTCACATGGACTTAGGAAAGTAAAGGGGGGAAATTTTTTTTTTAATTGACACTAAAAATATAACATTTTTAGAGGAAAATTACTTTATAGCAGATCACATTTTTATCTTGTTTTGTTTTTTGGGTTGTTTTTTTTTTTTAGGACAAAGCAGGCCCCCAAAAAGACATCTATCCCTACGTGATCCAAGAGCTAAAGCCCACCCTTGCAGAACTCGGCATCTCAACACCAGAAGAGTTGGGAATTGACTAGTTGTAGACTGTTAAGGTGAGGCTGCACCATACTGTAGCACAAAATGCTGCTTGGGAGGCCATTGTGGATTTTAAAGAGCATTGCTTCAGGCATTCATAACTGATCTTGCCCAGTGCTCCCTCAGACAGCGCATGCTGGCCTACTTCACTGTCCATTGTTATGCCTCTTTACCTGCTTTCAGTTGAAAACATGTTTTGTTCCTCTTTCCTCAGGTTATTTGATGTACAGAGACGAGTTCTCCTGATTCTCCCCACTCTGAATTGCCTATATTGTTTAAATCCAAGGTGTCCTGTGGTGTACAAAATTATGGACCTTATAAATAAACCAGTAATTAAAGATGTGTGCTTGTTCTTTGTCTGTGAATCATACATCCTTTGACAGAGACTGATGCATTTAGTTACATGGATAAATGTGAAGAACAAATCATAGTCAGCTGAACTCTCGTGAAAAGAATAGAAATTATAGTGTTTCTGATACATATGGTCACTATGAACATGAGAAACCGGTGTTATAGATTTTGGGCAATCCTTAAACTACCTGTGTTTTTTTTCTCTTGAATGGACAAAAGTGAAAAGCCTCTGGGGTTACAAGCAGAAAAGAGGCTGAAGACAATGAAAGCAGGAAAGGTGTGTGAGCAAAAGGCTCCCTGGTGGCTGCTGAATCTCCTGCTGATCCTGGCTGTTGAATGTGGAGTCGGACTTCTCTGGCAGAGCTGTTTGTATTTTGAACTGTTTCTCATATGAATGAATGCAAAGCCTTTACATCACATAAATCATAAATGTTTAGAGAGGTTTTTTTGTTTTTTTAAATTGGTGCAGTCATGACTTTCATTGACTTACCCTTAATAAGAGGGTTGGAATTTTCTCCCTGACCTTCATTTTGGTGGCAACACAAGGCTGGAAATTTTTTTTGGATTTGTTCTGTTAAAATTGGATAGCACGTGAAACTGTAGTAGAAACTAAATTGTTTGCATATTTTGAAATTACAGTATTTTATATTTACTATGAAAATGATATAAAGTGAGAAATATTTAATTCATTGCTTATATCTGAAGTGTGTCTCATTCCATTCTTTATGGTTTTGCCCAGCATTTTTATTTTAATATAACATTCCTATGTGGAAAAGTTTTTTCTTTAGCTTTGTGAACTGGAAACTTTAATTGGTAACTATAACACACTGATGTCATGGTTTAGTGACAAATATAAGGTCCCTTCTTGTTTAAAGCACTATTTTTTATTTATTTATTTTTTTTAAAATTTTAATACGGAAGAAAATTTATGGACAAAAAAATGTTTTTCTTGTTAATCTGTCAATCAATTTTATGACTATTTTTGTTGTATACATTTTTGTATTGCATCTTCCTCTCCTTCAACGCGGTTATTTTGTTTTATTTTAATTTATTATTATATATTATTTGTTATTGTAATTTTTATTTATTTACAATGGTCCTAATACGCTAGGCTGACCTGTGTAGTTGTACTTAAATGATTTTACGATTTTATGAATCATCAAACATTCTCGGGACGCACAGGACTTTATTTTGAAATTTGTGTTTCCCGGAAGTAGTGGAAAAGCTGTCCTGTGAGAGCGTGGCTAGCTGATAGAAGTTCCTGTCTGCTCGTGAAGAAAAACAGCCCCTTCCCTCTGGGACAGCTGTCAGCATGGGTGTATTCCGGTGTAAACTGTGACAGCTGAAGTCAAGATGATGAACGACATATTGGAAGAGCCGGAGAAGGACTCTTTGCTGGAGGCGCAGCAGGAGCCGCAGGGTTTGTCGGTAATGTCAGCTAAAGCTAGCTAGCGGCGGGGGGCGGTGGGATCGCTAACTAGCTTAGCATCTGATTTTTGACAGTTCGTGAAAAGGGAAACGTTTTCAAAATCATTATCAGGATAGTCGAGACTTCGTGGTTAAACATTAATAAGTGTGACGGAAAATTATGAAACATGAGTGGCATGAAGAATTGGAATAATTATATGTCTTTTTGCAAATCGAAAGAACTAAAAATATAGATGTGAATTTCCCAGATCTGCTGAAATGTAAGGATTTAGCCCGGGAGAGAGGCTGGACATAATTTAGGAATTGATTCAAACGAGACTTCGCAATATTTAACATATAAATTAACTGTTTTGTTTAATTAAGGTTATTATTGAATCATTCTGGATTTTTATTTTTTTTGTTTTGAAAGCACTAAAATGCAGTTTTAAGTCGTTAAAATGTAACTGCCTTGTCATTTTTTTCTTTGGCTGCCAAACGCTTATTTAAAGCATCAAATACTGTAATGAGAAAAAAAATTATAGGGAGATTCATAATGGGAATAGAGTTTCTATTTCCGTTTTGTACGTAATATCACGTACAAACCAGAAATAATATTGATGTACAGTTCGGTGCAACAGGCTTGAGCAACCCATCATTTATTTATATTTTTTTCAACACATATATTTCCATGTGTAATTTCTTTAAGTAGTCTTCAGGAATAGCTCTCCAGACTTCTTTAAGGACAGTCAGAGCTCTCCTTTGGATGGTGGCAGTGTTTTTCTATCTAGGTATGCTTTTACTGCATTGGCAGTGTGTTTTGTAGTCACTGTCATGTTGAAAAAAATCAGAGGCTTTCCTGATGTATTGCACGGTGAATCAAAACCAGATGGCTTTTTTCTGTGTTCATAATAGAATCAATTTTTAACAAGCTCTTCAACACCACTGACTAAAATGCGGCCCCGAACCATCACAGAGCCTCCACTGTGTTCTATAGACTGCCTTAGACGCTCACTGCGGTAACTCTTTCCTGACCTCTGTACATGTTGAAGATGATTTTAACCAAAACTGTCATCCCTTCGTGTTTTTAGAGATTCAACTAAAGAAATGTTAATAAATGATGTGTAACAATGTGTTGAATGATGCAATTCAAAGTTGGTTCTTTGCTAAGTTTTCTTTTATGTGTAGACACAACAGTAGTTCATACCTTGAGTTAGGTCACTTTTTCATGCTTGAATGTTTCATAGATCAGTGTTAAGTGGCTTACCAAACAAACAGTGAAGGGAAAAAAATCCTCTGAAAATAGTCAGGTACAAGGACTGGACTGAAAATGAGTGGGAAAAGCAGCCAATGTCAGAAGAAAAACTTTTAAAAAACATTCAGAAAGCCTTGGAGAACTATTGCTCAAGGCCACTTTAAAAGATTAGAAGACTGTAAGCAAAATGTATAAATAAATGAGGGGTGGCTCAGGATGTTCCACAGTTCTGTATATCTTGTTTTGTGCCTTTTTTTCCACCCTGTGATTGTAACATGTAAACTATTTTATCTTTTTCCCTGGTTTGCACCATAAGGAACAGTGACTTCATTTCAATGTACAGTACATTGTACATTCACAGTGAAGCTTTTGATTCATTCATTAAAGTGAGACACTGATTGTACTTTAATTTTTGAACTCTTAGGGGCCAAGTACTGGCACAAGACCTAAGAGCACAGATGGCGGCATCAGGCCAGTGGAAAAAAGAGGACCTTACATCATGTCCAGAGCTCCAGCCATCCATCTGAAACTACGTAAGCATTTCCTTGCCTCAAGCAGTTGGTGGCATAAACACATCATTATTATCCCTGTCTGTAGGTCACGAGTCTTCTCATGATTGTTGTCTTTACGAGTTGATTCATGCTGATGTTTGCAACATAAATAGGACAGAAAGAGTGTTGAATGTGCAGCAAAGCCTGAGTCATGACACTAATGGGTGCTCACAGCTTAGCCATGAAATGCCTTCCTCTGTTCTTGATCTCACTTAAAAATCTTCACTGTCATAAAGAGGTGAGAAAAAACAATGGAGCTGATATTTGTACTCTGTGTGTGTGTGTGTGTTTTAATGCAGTAGTGCCTAAATATCATGGCCACTCACAATTGTTTTTTGGCCCTGTTCCTTGCACAGAGATTGCTCGGGATTCTCTTAATTATACTATTTTTAGTATATGATAAGACTTGGAGTCTATATGTTATCATATACTATATGATATGCTTCTTAAATTTGCAGTCTTTCACAGAGTTGTAAACCACTCCCAGTATTTACTTCTCTGCCTCTCCCTGGGATGTCCAGTCATGTTACTTATTAACCTTAAAAGTTGTTAGATGTTTCATTGGGTACAAAGCGTTTGTAGTCAGTGCTTCATAAGTCTCTATTTGTAGGAGTGCATAGGAGTGTTTTTAGTCTGACTCACTATGAAGTTCTTAGGTGTTATGAATAGAGGTTAAAGGGCTTTAGGTTTTTCTGTTTGTATAAACTGTGAATGTTTGCTTTTGTTCTCCACTGCCTTTATGGTCAGTTGTGCTCTAACAAAAACGCCTCTTGTTATCTGAAGAGAAACACAGAGAGATGGCGAGGAAAGCGCTGAAGAAGAAAGCTCTCTCACCGGGGCCTCCGGTGACGCACCAGCCCAGACAGGGAGCCAAGAGGTCAGGAGGAAAGAATATCAAAGAGGAAGCAGCTTTTTGTGACGTCAGCATGATGAAAACACACTTTCTTTTTTTTTTTTCTTAAATGCTGTTTCTGGTTCTCTTCTGTGTTTTTTAGGATGGTGAAATATAACAAGGGCTATGCTGCTTTGAGTCAGCACGCTGAGGATACTTTGGTTGCACTTGACTCAGACAGGTAAGGTCACACCTGGTATACATTTGATTCGGTTGATTCTGCAGTACACTGAGGACCAACAGTCTGGTGTTTTCACTTACGAGATTTTCTTCAATTTTTGAAAAAAAAGTAAAGAATTACTACATATCCGACCTTAAAGCCATGCTCTAAAATGTTTTTATTGCATTTATAAAAATAGTGTGTTCCAAGAGGAAACAGAAACAGAAAAATCTTTTTCTAGTTTCACTTCTCCCTCCAAATAATGTCAGATGAATTTACATCACTTCCAAGTTAAATGATGATGTTGTAAATTACCAGTTTACCAGTTTGTAAACCTGTAGTTTACAATAGGACTGCAATGGTTCATCATGTAACTTCACTCGATTATAAAAAATCCTGGATGCAATTTTTTTTTTTTCTTAGATGCTTCATTTAATCTACGAATCTGTAGTAATGTTGTTTTGCAGACTTAGATTCATATAAAATATTACTTAAAAATGTAAAAATAAAAGCTTTTCTGTGTAGGCCCGTACAAATATACGTGGAGCCAGCAAAACACATTGCATCACAGCACAGGGAAATCCCCGGTTCTAAGAATGTTGATAGGCTCATTTTATGCTGCTTTAAAGGCTTAAAGACACATACTAACTCATTCACTAGCACACTTAAACATGCAGACACACACATGCATAAACATGACGTTACGTGTACCTCATTCAGGAGATGCTGCACTGTCAGAACATCTTTTTCTTTGCTTGCTACTGATGTAAGAAAACCTTCCAAGAGGACAGCGTGAAGGCTATTTTATTTCATGCCTTAGTTTAGGATGTATGAATACCGCATTGTATTTTTTTAAAAATATTTTCTTCAAAAAATATGATTTTAATGTAGCATTGAAATGATTTAGTTTGTATGCAGTTAAATTGTTAAAAACTTTATAGTTTCTAAAATGGAAACTAATGAACAGTTCATTTAAAATTATGTGGTTAATTTGTCTTTTCAATGTTTATTATTGCTCTTTAATAAAAACAAACGTATTTCTTATCCGATTACTTGATTAATTGATAGAATACTCACTCAAAATAATTGATAGCTGCAGCCTTACTTTACATTCTGCAAAAATGTCAAAAGGCTTTTAGTTGACAGTTGAATTTTCCATATCAGAAGGACTGAATTTATTTAATGTCATTTATTTTAATTTAGAAAGAAGCTACTTGACATGAAATTTTTTCCAAAGGTTCATGAAAGCACACATTACAAAATAAAACAAACCAGAATATCTCAGAAATAGCATTTGCACCCTTCAGATAGCTTTATAAGAGCTTTGAACTCTTCCAGGAGGCCAAA
>VUQJ01001259.1:0-14487 GCA_015108635.1 Andinoacara biseriatus
AACGAAAGTCAAAGATTGGAATATTCAAGATTTATTCAGTAGATGTTAGTATTCTTTCCTTCGTCTCTGCATATCTACCTGAGACTTCCTCAGATGTAACATCTGTGTTTTTATGGTTAAATAAATCTAAAACTAGGTATGAAAAGCACTTTAGTTAACAGAAATAAAATAAACACTATAAAAAAAAAACTATAAAAATGAACAGAAATGGCTTTATATTTAGCTTTATTTGGTAATACTGGAAAATGTGTCCCTATATTAACCATGAGGAAGTCTTTGGTGTCTACTAATGCATCAAAAAAGTAGAACATCATGAAAACAGGATTCCCCCCCCATAATTTCATTCAAAAAGGGAAAATTTTCATGCATTCATTACGTGTAAAGTGAAATATTTGTGACCTGCCGATACTGATTTTTGCAGATTCCAATTTTCTTCTTAAAGACAATAACTGACAGCAAATGCAAGCAAAAGTCAACTTTTCTTCAATGCAAAATTTTCTTTTCATAATAAAAGAAATCATTAAACGTCACAGTTTCCCACAAACCAAAATAAGATGCAGGATCTTCTCAGTTAAACAGCTGAAAGTGCTCTGCTACTGGTACAAATAATTCACTGAAAATCATCCGCCTATATCTGATATATTTAACCTTAACAAACAAAGCAGGTACAGCAGAACAAATTTCAGTTACTTACATTATTTCCCAGTATGTGTATAAATTCACCAGAGAACTGATTTGTTAGCTTCTTTAAAATATGTGTACAACTGGTTGAGGGTTATTTAGGTGTCTTCAGATTTATTACAAGCATTTTCGTGGTCACCCCCCAGTTTACTTGACCAGCTGATTCCATTCCCTGGCCTGTTGATTGGTATTGATCTACTAAAAATTTTGTTGGGGCCAAATTTTGTTACCATGAATTACTGCGTCAGTGCAGCGTGGCATGGAGGCAATCAGCTTTTGGCACTGCTGAGGTATTTTTTTTTTTCCCTCAGGTTGCTTTGATTGCAGCCTTCAGCTTCTCTGTATTTTTGGGTCTGATGTTCCTCATTTTCCTCTTATACCTCATAGAGAATCTATGCGGTTCAGGTCAGGAAAGTTGGCTGGCCAATCGAACACAGTAATAACAGTGACCAAACCATTTGGTAGTCGTTTTGGCACTGTGGACAGGCGCTCAGTCCTGTTGGAAAAGGAAATCAGCATCTGCATGTAGCTTATCAGCAGAAATTCTCCTGGTAGACGGCTGTATTGCGTTTGGACCTGATGAAACACAGTGGACCAACCACCACCAACACCAGCACCCCAAATCATCACAGACTGCACAAATTTCCCACTGGACTTCAAACACCTTGGATTGTGAACCTCTCCACTCTTCCTCCAGGCTCCAGGACTTTGATTCCCTCTTGACACACTAACAAAGGTCTCAGTCCACTCCTTGTGAAGTTCTCTCAAGTTCTTGAATTGTTTTTCCTTGATAATCCTCTCAAAGCCTTGGTCTTTCGTGTTGTGCTGTTGTGCTTCAATGACCTCCTGTATCTTACCCTTACATGGTGGAGAGTGTCAGTGATGGTCATCTGGACAACTGTCCCATCAGCGGTCTTCCTCATGATTGTTGTTGGCTGTACTGAGGTAGACTGAAAGATGCGTAGTATTTATGCCATTTTTTTTTCCCCATCAAAATTGAAACGAAAAAAAGCTTGAATATTAAAAATTTGTGTGCAAGTTGATTCAGATGAGTGAAATCAATGACTGCGTTCATCTTGCTGGTTGCCCATGGTTTCCAAAGTTAAGTTTGAAACTTTCCATTATTTTAAAGGGCATCATAATTATTGGTTACATTAACAGAGTTCAGCTAATGTGAACATAATTTCTTGCCTTTAATCTTTTACAAAAGCTGATTAACATCATTATAGCGTATGAAACAAAGGCCAAATGACAAGAATAACAGATCACTGATGCTGAATTAGTTGAATGTTTATTAGGTTTAAAAATATTGAGAATTTGCTGAGGAAATACTGATGTGCTTGTACAATTCAGTATAGCGCTACATCCTCATTAATCTCCCCAACAAATCTGGCTTTACAAAAGTAATTCTGTGTGCATTTTGGAGGTTGTTTGATACTCTAAAAAAAAAGACCAAATATATGTAGATGAGAGCGAGAGAGAGGCTGTCAGGGTGTAATTTGCTTCTAATGTTTGTCCTTGAATACACGTGAGGCCGTCCACTCTGCAGGGTTTTATTTGACTCAACCAAAAAGCCAGAATAAAAATTCAGGGTTGAATAATGAATTGCATGTGCCTATAGGTCATTCATAGCACGAGGATGACTGGGTGAAGCCGCAGGCACTGCAAGGCAATAGGACAGTGCTAAAGTGATTAAAGAGAGCGTCCTTCATGTGGAAGATCGCAGCTCGAGCCCCTTGACAACCAGCATCTGTTCTGCTGAAGTGTCCTTGAGCAAGATACTGAATGTATCTGCTACTGACCCCAGCAAGTTATCATTTCTGTGGGGGAGGGTGACTGAGAGCATGCGTGTGTGTGTGCGTGTGTGTGTGTCGGGTGGGGGGCTGTCATAAATCATTATTTTTCAACATTTTTCCAGCTAAACATTTTCCTAATTAGAGATTTCCTCAGCAGCAGGCACATCTGTGGAGATTACCATTAGATGCTGTGATGAATCTCTCAAAGGGGCTTAAATTTAAAACCATGATGTTTGGCGGCTCTGAATCGGTTCTCCATTCACAACACAAGTCAGTGGTTAAACCGATGACTCGCAGAACAATATGTGCTCAGATGACGGGCCGGTGTCCCGTTTTGCAAGTTTTGTTATCAGAAACTTAAAAGATCCTCTGAAATAAATGAAAATATCTGACGAATTCTGTTCGGGCCAGCTTCAAGAAGGGTTTCAAATCTCCTGTGTGTTCATGTCTTGCTGAGTAGGATCTTCCTGGTGGCACAGTGGGAACTTGAGATGCACGAAGGTAAAAAGATTAGACCAATATGAAGGCCAGTATGAATCATGTGTATATATATATTCCACTGAGATTTTACATAGCTATATTGAGCAGTTCTTTCCCCATCTATCCAATATTTATCATGTGTTTGATTTACTAGTTCATTTTATTCTATAAGTTCAGTCGCTGCTAACTTTCCCTGTGGACAGGCTGGTCAGGTTGTTTTTGTTGTTGATGTCATTCAGCTGTCTCGAGTCTCTCACCCTACCATTGGACAGCCTCTAAATGCTCTGTTTGAACTACAGCTGGTAACGGAAGTTCTTGTTCTGCACTGGAGATCTGCTGCAAGCTCTAAGCAGAACCTACACAGCTGGTGGAGAGCAGAACAGGGCCTAAACTGTCTCCATCTGTAGTCCAAGACAGGAAAATAAAAGCCCACCTGCAGGATTAGGAATTTACTGGACAGGTAACTGATTGTTTCTGTGTTATTTTGTCTACATGGTATTATTTATGAGTTGATTTTAAAAAGTCTGCCCAGCTCCTGCCACAAATGCAGTGTTATTCTGGGGGAAACTCTGAACTGCTGCCTGGTAGAATTTTGCAACCCTGAAAATTTATCACGGTTTAAAAACACCACACATTCCTACTATCCGTCCACTTCCTTTCACATTCACAGAGACAGACAATACACCCACATTTTCACCTGTGGCCAGTGTAGAATCACCTGCCACCCTACCCTTACATCTCTGGACTGTGGGAGGAAGCTGGACCCAGAGAGAAGCAGGCATGAGGAGACTATTCAAAGGCCCCAGCTGGCTGGGATTTGAACCCCGGGCCCTCTTGCTGTGCGACACCAGTGCTAACCACCACGCCACCATGCTGCCTCGTGTTCTTACTCTGGCTCTTATTCCTACTGAGGTGAGCACTGCACCGACTATTAGAAAATGAATGAAAACAAGCAATTTGTTTATCACAAAGAGCGCGCGATCTTGGGATGGGTTGACATTTAGATGGTATGCAAACATTACCATGGCTTTTGATAAAGTAATCTTTTTTTTTTTATTGTGGCCACAAAGGCAGATACAGTATTTATAAAGCAACTGACCTCTTTAATCATTATTGCTCTTATTAAGCCTATGAGTAAATAGGAATAAGAAAACAGTTGCTGCTGCCTGCTGTGCATCTGTTGGCACAACAGAGGCGCGGAGAGCGGAGAGACGCTGTTTATTTCAGCAATAAAACAAGCACGCTTTATTGCGAAAAAATATATTCAATAAAAAAAAAATTATTTCTGTTTTACAAAGGCAAGAGAGGAATACCACGTCCCGTATGAATCTTTTATCTGCCGAAATAGAGAATTGAATAATGGTGATTCATGCACTCACTGAGTGGGAAAGTTTATTCTTCTGTTTTGTTTTATGGAAATTGGCATCGAGTTTGCCCAACCAGTATTTTGTGGACTTGGAGACGGTATTTGACTGCGCGCCTTGAGGTATTCTGCAGGGGGAGCTTTGAGCGTACCGGACCACGGGTTCTTGATGTGGGCCGTTCAGTCCCTTGAAGGATTGAAGCTAATCAATAAATTAAATCATTAAAATGATCATTTATTGATTAGCTTCAATCCTTCACCCTGTACAACTGTAGTGGGAGCTTGGTTCCCACTGCTGGTAGTAAGGATGAGTTGGACTGCCCTTTGCCACCGATTCTGTTCATAACTTTTATGGATAGAATTTCTAGGTGCAGCCACATGATGGAGGGTTTCCTCTTTGGTGGTCTCAGGATCACATCTCTGCCCTTCGCAGATAATGTGGCTCCTCTGGCCTCATCAGGTGCTGACCTCCAGCGTGCGAAGCAGCTGGGATGAGAATCAGCACCTCTAAATCTGAGGCCATGGCTTTCAGCTGGAAAAGGGTGGAGTGCTCACGCTAGGTCAGAGATGAGGCACTAGCCCAAGTTGGAGGAGTTTAAGTATCTTGGAGTCTGCTCTCTGTCCGCTGTCTGCAAGCAGTGGAAATGAGCTTCCTCTGAGCTCCTCTTCCTTAGAGGTACAGTAGGATGAGAGGCCCAGAGTAGAGCTGCTACTGCTCCACATCAGAAGGAGCCAGGTTGTTCCAGGTTTTAATAAAAATATTAATATTATAATAATATTAATGCAGTATTTAGTGCTACCCCTTTTATATTTTGGAGATCCCCCAAAAAGTTCAGCGATCATGTATTTGGGGAAAAATAGCAGACTGAGTCAAATATAAAGATCCTTCACAAACATATTTGAAGACGTAAACAGTCTGATTAGAACATTAAAATATCTTCTTAGCAGTCCTTGTGTTACATACATATTGTGGGCATCTTGTAAACAGCTCCTCATGTTTTGGTTTATCATCTGCTAAGAAAATAAAGCTATAGTAAAAACGTGTTTTTCTCTGAAGACGGGCTGAAATATGTCCAACATTTGCTGATATATGTGCAGTATTCATGCAGTATTAGTGGCAGTGGTGCAGTGGGTATGAGCTCGCTTGCAGCCGGAGGGTTGCTGGTTCGAGCCCCTGTCCCTGCGCTGCGTTGTGTCCTTGGGCAAGACACTTAAACCACGTTGCTTAATGGTGCTGCATGACCGCAGAGGCTCGTCTCTGGATGAGTGATCTGGAACGATCGTTTCCTTGTGTGCACAGTGACAATGAGTTGAATCTAATATCTATCTAATCTAGCAGTATTCAGTTTATAGTTAATTACTATGTCTAGAACATTTCAAATATTTGGTGGGACCTAAATAATGATTATTGTGGGCTCTGTAACACATGTAGAAAAAATAGGATCATGTTCCTGCATTTTTCATTATTTTGTAAAACTGAATGGCTGCCTCAGGCCCGCGATACAAACATGTGAGGAGCACTTTCATGTCCTCCAGTATTTTAAACTTTTCATGACTTCCATCTGTTACTGAACCAGATCTGATATGTGTGGATTCATTATCATCTCATTATCTAATCATCTATTGAACTCATCTGCGTGTTTCACAAATCCGGACTGCAACAAAGATGAATTTTTGTTTGCAAAAATCTGGTTCATTTTTAACAATCTGACTAAACTGCCCGACTATAAATAAACTGCTGTGTAATTTTGCATCCGTGCATGATTCCCTGGCCCAGTCATACTCTAGGAGCATCTGCATGACAGAAAGTGATGTGTATGGTTCTTCTGCAGTGTTTTTGTGCTGTCACACACAGTTGTGTCATTGCACTGACAGTGATGGTCGTTAGTGCTGGGATGCTTCGGGACACAAACAGGCACAGCCTTGCTCGCCTGTAGCATAATGCCAGCTGATTGCCGCGGGCGATGTGTCACTGTGTGCAGCACACTGCTAAAGAGCCCAGCGCAGGTGAAAATGTACACTTGGGCACACAGAACTCCTTGTTTCAGATATTTCATCATGGGTTACAGAGACTTAGGTTTATGCTATGTACACTTGGTGCAATCAGCAAAGGCTGCTGCTGGTCTCAGACAGCTTACAGTTGATACTTTGCATTTGGATCCAGGACAGTCTAATGGAATTTCCTGAAATTCCACTGCAGCCGGATAGTAGAGAACAAAAGCATATTAGGGCTGTTGTAGGTCATGTTTAAATTAGCTAAAATAATGGAGCTTGTGAAGGGGATAATATACACTCACTGTAAACTTTATTAGGCATATGTTGCTAGTACCAGGTTAAACCCACGCTTACCTTCATAGGTGCATTCGTTTTTTTTAATGGCGTGGATCCAACAAGGTGCTGAGAACATTTCTCAGAATGCCAGGTTATTAGAAACATCAAGACTATTTGGTTCATATTGGTTGGTCGATCAATGCTTCTTCCCATCTTAAATATGTCTACTAGGTAGAAACTGCTGTTGCCCCCATCACACAACAGTTATCTTCCATTTAAGCAGCTGGTGCTTTATGAGTAAAGATCACACTGCGTAATCAGAACAAAAACAAAGTAATATTGAAAAGCACTTTGTGCACTTTTGCTGCAAATAGATATCAAAACAGCCTTTAGCTACATGTTGTTACAAATCTGGGATTAGTCTTTCTGAAGACTCACTGAGACAGGTGAAGTAGCCAGCTCTAAATGAACTGCTTTAATCCAAAATGATTGTTCAGCCATTTGAAAAGAGCAAGATGTGTTTAAAATTATTAAACATCAACAAAATCCAAGCTTACCCCGGTGACTGAGACAGATAAATTGCTAAATTGCCAGTGAAGGGAGAGGAAGAGCTAGGTTTTTCTACCATAATAAACTGACTCCAGTAAATTGATGAGGCATAGCTTGAGACAGGAAGAAGCTTGATGCAAAATGTTGTCTGTAAAGGTGTAAAAGGCGAGTGTGTGTGTGCGTGTGTGCGTGCGTGCGTGTGTATGCATTTGATATGGATAAGAAGATATCCTTTATTTCAGAGGAAGAATTTGCTGAAAATGCCACATTTTTATTTGACTATTACACAATTTATGGCAGATTTAGATTAGAACCAGACTAAGCACTATATTAGTCCTGCAGGTAAGCTTAGTACTGGGGCACATCTGAGTCAGAGGTCAAATCTGTTGGAACAAGTGTGCATTAGCAACAGTCTTTAACCTACAACCTGCTCTTACTTGAGGTCAGAGCATCAGCTGGTGGATACCAAAGACTTTGGTGTCTCGCTCAGGAGAAATATGTAAAGGATTTGTTGTTGATTGACACTTTTCTATTTTCGGAACCAAATGTGTGAACCGTGACTGACGTGTTTGCTCTCGGCTTTCTGCCAGCCTGCCAGCGCAGTCGTTCAGTGCTTAACCCCCAATGAATCGCCCTGAATTAAGAGTAAATGGATTCGTTTTCATAATTACAATTCTGTTAAAGCTAATTAGAAAATTATGAATTGTTTTCCCTAGTAAGGATAATAATCAAGGCATTTTGGTTGAATTACATGGCTTCATTAGACAGAAAATGAGGGTAGAGAGTGATGAGGAAATGTTTAAATTGTCTATCAGTTTCACAAATAAAATGCTAATATGTTTTCTCATTATTCACTGATCACTTTTTTCCTTTTCTGAACCTGGTACCTGCAACACACCTGAATCAAAAACGTGTTTTTATGAGATGATGCTTTTGTTTACTTGCTACGGTAATTTGAATTACTAGCTCTTCAAACAAATGCTTTTATAATTTAGAGATGCGTCATTGAAACCGCACTGGTTAAGTTTGACTGAAACTGAGCAAACTGTTGAATTCAAGCAGCACTACACATCACAATTTTGCTTGCCACCTTTTAAAGTGAAAAGCCATTTGGTGTAGTTTTCAGTCTCAGTGTTGAAAGGTTTCATTGCAGTATAAAGGGGAAAGCAGTTCAATAGAGTGAACAGGCAGCGAGTTGATTATGAGAGAAAAGTGATGCATCTCATTTAGAAGGCTTGCTCTTCTAAGGACTGACACATTAGCAGATGAAGTAAGGGGAGATAAGAGCTGTGGCATTAAGATAAGTTGAGACATTTCAAGGTAATATTATAATGCCACCATCAGCTTAAGCTCCCAGCTATCTGACAGAATTCAGGTGAGAAATGTGGCAAAGCCAGACGTGGGGACAGCACAGGTAGAAAATCTAAAGATCGCTGTAGCAAGAAAGGCCGTGGAGATAGCAGCTTATTTTAAAAAAGGAAGGAAATGAATGGAGGGAGTTTGTTGGTGAAAGAGCTGTCGCTTCCCCAGCTGCTGCTAAAGCCCAGTTCCATTCGGGAACGTCATATTTGGGTCAGGCCTGGGTAGCCAAGCAGGAGAGGCGAGACGAAGCAAGCGGCTCAGTCCTGCTGAATGGATGGCAAGTCATGCATTCTCTGTCCCTTTGTTCCGCTTCATTGGTGGGTGCAGTGGTGCCTGCTACAAGTCGACTCTGGGGACATGGTGAGTTGTAATTGCAGATGTGTGGCGAAAAGGGGTCAACCTGCCAACTCCGGAGATGACTACTCTAAATGGTCCTCTTCCTTGTTTAGCCACTGCAATGCTCATCACACCTCTTCACAATATCCTTGCACCCTTCGCTCAGCGGTGCAGAGATCGTTTCACTGAGTGGGATGTCTCACAGTAAGACTACGCCACACTCATAGACTTCTGGTGTGTCAAATTTAAATGTGTCTTTTCCTTTTGCTCTGAACTCATCATATGGAGACGGCTACGTCTAACCTATCGATAATGTTTACTGAAAGCAAAGCTCGAGTTGGCTCCAAACTAATTAACACCATGTCAGTGCTGCCGCTATTTACTATAAAGGCTGGCAAAAAGTCAAGTGTAAACTGATCAAACAGTACAGTGCAGTGTTTCCCACATATAGATTTTACTTGGACAGATTGCCAAGGTATGTACACTTACTGGCCACTTTATTACTGGCACTGGGTTTGACCCCTTGTTGCATTTACAACTGCCATAAATCTTCATAGCATCGATTCAACAAGGTGCTTGAAGCATTCCTCAGAGATTTTAGTCCATATTGACATGATAGCGTCACACAGTTGCTGCAGAATTGGCTGCACATTTGAATCTCCCATTTCACCACATCCCAGTGGTGCTCCATTGGACTGAGATCTGGTGACTGAGGAGGCCACTGTGGCCATAAAGGGATGGACAGGGTCAGCAACAATTCTCTGGTAGGTTGCGGTGTTTAAACAATGCTCATTTGGTGGTAAGGTGTTCAAAGTGTGCCAACAAAATATCCCCCCACACCATTACACCACCACAGGTGGATGATACCAGCAGAAACCCAGACTCATCTGCACCATAAACGTTTTTCCAATCTTCTGTTGTCCAACCTTTGCTCTGCAACCTGTAAGCCTCAGTTTCCTATTCTTAGCTGACAGGAGCAGCACCCGGTGTGTTCTTCTGTTGCTGTAGTCTATTTGCTTCAAGGTTCAATGCAGTGTGGGAAAATCCCAGAACATCAGCAGTTTGAAATACTCAGACCAGCCCATCAGCCACCAAAAACCTGGGACAGAAATGTCTTAAATGACATTTCTGTCCCACTCTGATTCATGGTTTGATCTTCAGCAGGTCATCTTGGCCAAGTCTCCACACCTAAGCGCAGTGCTTTGCTGCCATATGATTGGGTGATTCGATATCTGCATTATTGAGCAGTTGAACAGGTGTAATGAAGTGTTTGGTACATTCTAATATATCTATCATACTTTCCTGTCTCCTGGTTTTCCTGACTGGCTTGCTTGCTGGCCAGGCCATTGTTGTGGCAGTCCTCAGTGTATCATTTAACTGCTTCCCCAGATAGAATCTCTAACCACATTCTCCAGCAGTCCTGCTGCAAGCTGGATGCTAAATCTAACCATAATCTCGCAGAGGCTGCAGAGCCGAACGAGGACTACCAACGCCAACTGCTGTCCAAGTTGCTGACACTGGAGCTTGTCCACAGGATGAGACGCAATGGAGAGCAGCTAATGAACTGCTCAGTTATTTGTCTCAAAACACTTGGCAAATACAATATTTGCACAGCAGAAACTTTTGAGGGGAGTTATTGAATAACTCATTTATGAAAGTGTGTGCACCTCCATTCACTGCACACATGCCTCCTTCACCTTTCACAAATAGAATCTAAATTCGTGGGAAGCAGCGAGTTTGCATATCAAAACTCAACAATCAACATGGCCTATCATCTAGAAACGATAGGCTAATTTATTTGCGTTTGCATGTTTTGCAAACCTTTATCAAAGTGAATATCAGTATATTGCTTTATAACGGCAGGCACATCCTTTTTAATCAAAGCGTGAGAATTATATCACAGTGAGAACTGAACTTTATTGCTCATGCTTGTTGACTTGACTGTATAATTTTGTGCAAAACACGATAAAATCATTTTATGTTCTGCAAATACTAGCTTTTTATGTTTTATGATATATTTTGGCTAATAAAATTGTCAGAGTGCGCTGTGGTCGATTATCTAGAAAGAACATGACAGAATTTAAATACGTCCACAACAGCAGATAAGTGGAGAACGTAGTCATGGCTACATGTGGAGGAAATGACAGAGAATAGGCATAATTAAAACGCTTGTCCATCAACATCCATGGATTTATCGTGTGTTTAAAAAAGATGCTGAGCTCATATCTGACAAACGGTGCACAAATGTCCAGAAAAATTACATCAACTTGAATGAGAATGGAAGTCTTTGTGTGTGTGTGTGTGTGTGTGTGTGTGTGTGTGTGGACATCTGAGCTGCACATCTCCTTTTTGTCCTGTCATGTCAGCAGGTAGCTGTTAGATTGCCTCCTGTGATTGGTCAGTCTTCCCCCTCTGCAGGTCATTGGTCCTGTCTGTCATTCTCACCTTTGCAGCATCGCTTCAGCCTCAATTAGCTGACGGTAATCTGGGTCATTGTTTACTTGGGCCAGACTGCAGAGCCAATCCTCTTGGCTGTCAGGCGGTAGACATGCTGACCAGACTCCACCACAGACTGCATATAACCTTGGTCCCCGGACTTTCAATTAACCTCTTAGGCTAAAGTTTAGAACAACAGGCTTGTAGCCTGAAGACCTTGATTCTGACTGACTGTGTGATACACAGTGGCTAAATACAGAGCCGAGGATCTTTCACCACTCATCATCATTTCTGTCACTGCCTTTTAATTCCTTTAAATTCACATAACACCATTTCAGAATAAAAATAATTGTCTGCTACAATAATTTTCTTTTATAATACAAAATGCTATCGCTAGGACAACTAAAACTGGCTCAAACACGGGGGTTTTAAGAAAGAAGTTTTATTTCTCATGAAACAAACTAATTTATATGACTGCATCCAAAGGCAGTGTTTTTATCTGGTCAGAAAGGCCATTCAGAGTCAGGGCTAAAAGCTTATGATTATAGCCTTCTCCTGGCTGCATCACACTGCCTCTCTGACCTTTCGCTCTTTTGTCTTATGAGTCTCTTTGTATGACGTCTCATCAAAATGAATGATACAAAAGGGAATAAGGGCGCACACCTTTTCAGCATTCTTTCTTCACAAGCATTTGTGACAATTCAGTAAGGTTTATCCTCGGAAAGAGCCTGAGGCAGCTGTGTGTAGAGTGAAAACCAAGATCTTGAGAGGGAATTTAAAATCATTTTAACTCTGTAACCTGCACATAACTGGAAAAATTGGCAAAATTGGATTGACAGCTTTTGAGAGTTAAAAACTCTGACACAGCTAACCAGGTCTGCAACCATTTAATAGCAGGTACTCAGCAATCAGCTGGCACCCAGCTGAGTCGAGTCCCCTATTGCATCACTGAAATGTTTGCACTCATCTGCACGGGTTGATTCAGACTGATTGCAGTCTGCTGGCAATCTGTCTGCTTTCATAAATTAGATGGCAACGATTTGCAAACCTTCACAAATTTGTCTCCGAGTGATTGCTGTCTGTCTGGATCTGACCTGGATTGGTTGGAGACAGGTTGTCTCCCACCACGCGACTTGTGCAACACTCTCACCCAGTCCAAAGGTTGAGGGTGTTACACAATCAACCTGTGGGTGACCAGTTGGTCATCAAACTGCTTGGAATTAGTTGTTGATCCTTTTTTTTCTTTTTCTTTTTTCTTTATTTGCCTCAATTGTGACTGAACCATTTATGAGTTAGTTGCGTCATCAATTAACTGTCAATCAGATTTATACTAAATTATATATCTGCCTTCCTCTTATAAAAGAGGAGATACATTCTTGAGACACTTTAAAAAAATATATAGATGTTGTCATTCCCATTGATAACAATCTGTAGTGCAGTTAAGATAAACTTTACAATCTTATCACAAATCAGTCACTTTTTGCTTACATCTGAATTCCAGAGTAATGCTCTTTGTTGTGAAAAAAGACGGGAAATATTAACATTTAAAGAGTTTATTTATACAGAGATATTGCGTAATAGTGTTGTGTAATTGTTTATTTCAAAGCCAACTCAACCTCCATCTTCTCTTGTAAAGCCAAACAGCACTTTAAAAAACACTTCTGACAACATAAATTTCCCTTTCAGTCTGGTTCACCGGGCTCCAGCAGCAGTACTTGAACAGTTGCAAGGAGAAAAATTAGTACTATAGTAACAATATGGAAAGAAACTTGGGCAAAGTTTACATACCATATCCAAGCCATTTTGAATATTATTTTTGAAATTTTCATGAGAAGAGACTGAGGACTAACTGATTGATTTTCACAAGTGTAAATGACCGTAAATGAAGTAAACTGCCTATTTAAAAAAAACAAAAAAACTTTTAAATGACAACTTCTTATCACATGGAACCAATAATCATGCCATACATTTTTCTTAATTTTTCTTAAATTTTACAGGTTCAGTTCTTTGCAGTGCTGTTGAGAACAGCCATGTGTGAAATATGAAAAGTACAGAGACAACACCAGCATGCAGAGAAAGTTTCAGTATAACACGCTTTAATGCAGACTTTAGTGTTTGCACCTGTACAGATGTATCGTATACTTCAGGGTTCAGATCCCCAAACACAGGATTCATTCTGCCATTTGTGGAAGTGAGTGGACAAAATCAGATCAAATCCCTGTGCAATATAACAAGGTTTTATTGGTGTCTGTTGCCATGTCTCCCAGATTTATTTTTATCTGGATAGATTTGTGTCCCTGCCGTCCCACCACCCCAAACCATCAGTGTCATTTCCACATGAGGGGGAGACGGTCAAGTTTATGAACATACTATATATATTTTGTGTATTTGTGTCGCTACAGATTCACCAAATATCAATATTTTCTCACATAAATGAAATACTCTGGAAATACTATGAACAAGAGGGCTCATCACCTTCCTGAAATAACATTTGGCTCAACCAAAAAAAAACAAAACGTCCAACACGAGACACTTAGCTTGACAAAGCTACCTCTTAATTCAGCACAAGCTAATTGTTCAGTCACATGAGTAGCAATACGGCAGGAACCTCCTTGCATCTACAAAAAAACCCAAAAAATCAGAGGTTGCTTGGTGATTGAATTGAATTTTTTTTCACAGTCTGCAACTGATTGCACTTGTGGTGACTTATTAGTTGCCCAGAGCCTGAGGGTGTTGCACACTCACAATCAGCTTATTGCACAGGTTGCCAGATAGGAGGCAACCTTTCTGCAGTCTATCTTGGACTGACCGCAATCACCCTCAGATTGTTGAGATTTGTAAATAATTACTATCTAATTTATAAATGCAGGCAGATTGCCAACATGTTGCCATCAGTCTGAATGAGTCTTTGTCAGTAAGCACAACTTGAGAGGACTCTACTCAATCGTTGTTTTATGGTTATATTTGTATGTTTCAGAAACAGAAAGGTTCCAGAGCACAAATGTAATAGTTAAATGTGAATTTCTGTCTATGTAGACAGCAACAGATATGCAATTTTTGACAATATATCATAGTTAATCGCTGTATTATTATGATATCAGGCTTATAGCAGTCTGACTGTCTTGTGGCAGCACAGAAAGTTTTAGTGACAGGGTTGGTATGCTTGACAGTCAGATTTTCTTGCAAAAAGAATAACTAAAGTGAAATAACTTT